>JAOTQM010000715.1:0-67500 GCA_026939265.1 Oreonectes daqikongensis
ACATGCTGTGTGTCATGTGATGAAGGTTATCATGTGATTATTCATGAGATTTTGCCTGATCTTATCGAGTTAAGAATTTGGGAAGAGAGCGCCAGGGAGAAATGCTTAGAAAAGCTAAAAACAAAAATCATTAGGCAAGAAATTATTGCTTTACCTTCTATAACTTTCTTTTCTTTGTGAAAGATGCACAAAAACACTATTAAAGTATTAAACACACTGAAGTATATAAGCAGTCCATAGGACATATGTTCTAATATAAATTCTCGTTTTTAATGTTCCAGACAATAGTGTTGTGAATGTTATTGCAGAACTGTAGTCATGTTCTCAATCTGATGTTTTTTTTGATGGTCTTTATTCCACACACTAAATTCAGTATGTTGGGAATACATTTCTTTGGCTTCCTTTACCTGGTAGCAAAGTTTTTTGTACTTTAGAATTTTTTTTATTTTGTCACTCTATGGTTGTTAAGGGTTGGTTTCTTTATTTTGTAAACATTATTTAAGTTTTTTCATATGCTTTTAATTCTTTTAGTTAGTGTACAATCCGTTTTCCACTTGATTTCTGTTTACAGTAATCTTTTGCTCGATAATGAAATGTATGTTGTTCATTAACCATTTCTCTTCTCTTGTGATTCTCTTGCAGTCCACACGGGACGCTGTTCGCAAATATATTCGGCTGTCTGGCGTGGTTCTGTGTAGATGCATCAAGGGGAGTGGATTTTGGGTTGGCTATGCTCTGGTTCATGTTATTCACACCCTGTTCATTTGTCTGCTGGTACAGACCTCTGTATGGAGCGTTCAGGTACACACACACACACAACACTTGAAGAGAAATGTTTTGCAGAGGTCAGGTTGTAACTGTTTTCTCTCTCTCTCTCTCCATGTGTTTGAAGCGGAGCGACAGCCATTTTTAGGTTCTTTGTATTCTTTTTTCATCTATATCTGCCCAGTTTGGTGTGTCCATGTGCTACAAGCCATCGGCATTGCAGGTTGGGGAGCCAGGTGAGCTCACACACACACACACACACACACACACACACACACACAACATCAATCGGCACACTGTGCATATAACTCATAAAGGTACTGACGGAGTCGTATATTGTGTGTTAGCGGAGGATGATCTCAGCGTTGACGGGTCTCAACACCACCAGTATTCCCGTCGGGATTATCATGATCCTGATCGCTGCTCTCTCTCACACAAGCCTTGGCCGTCATCTCTCTCATCATGTTTAAAAAGGGACAAAGCAAATCTATTATTCACATTATACATGTCAAAATGACCTCATGCAATCTTAATAATGGTTCCGTTTGGCTAATATGCAGAAGGAAGCTATGTAGACAGCGAGGCAGCTCACTAAATGAAAGTAATGTGTGTGTTTGTTTGCAGGTTCACGCACTGTACCGGACCACCGGCGCTAGCTTCGAGAAGGCGCAACAGGAGTTCGCCACCGGCGTCATGGCCAACAAGAACGGTGCAGACCGCCCGCCGCTAGCTAGCGCCGCTTCCAACGCTGCTTCCAACGCTGCCGGGGAGCCTTCAAAGAGCAGATCTGATTGGTCATGAGAGCTTAGACCCGCCCCTGCTCCGTCCAAGCTACTCTGAGCCCTCACGCCCCCTCCTCATCCCATTCCTCCTACTGTACTTACAGTCGTACATAAAGCCGTGACTGGCAGGTCAAGACCACACCGCTCACATTGACTTAATGCACTCCTTGTGACTGACTGAGACCCGCCCGCCTCCCCCGGCCCCGCCCCTCATGTCAATCAGCAGGTGTGCCCCCCGCCTGTTCTTTAATTTGAGTGTGGTGTGTGGAATGCCTACCTACACTCTTGAGTGTGTGCTCATGTGTGTGTGTGTGTGTGTTGTGTGTTTAACAAACCAAGTCGTCACGTTCGCATCACTGTTGGATGTCTGTTCGTCCCTGTTGTGTCTGATAAAAACAGGAAGTGTGTCCTTTTATGGATCCAAGAAGAAAAGAAGTCTTATTGATCTGCTTTAACGTAAACACGTGGGCCGATATTACAGACACAAGAATAAGAAAAATCGATTATTTAGGAAATTGATTTTGTTTTGCATTGCTTTGTAATCAGTTCCTGCAGGTCTTCATTTGCAAAGTAGAAATGTGAGGATTGATCATGGTGATTTATTATTGTAGTAATTTAAATGTATAATGATAGGGGGCTTAATTTTAATAATGGTAAAACTCTTAAACCTATAATAGTATTTTAATTTTTGAAATTAAATTGGCCCAAGCATTCCTTCAGCGGATATATCTAACGATTGCGAGAGAGGTTTTAAAGAACCTTGAATGAGCCAGAGAATCTAACAGATCCACACACAGCTCAGAGGGTCTCTATACCTGTACATATATAAATATATATATATATATAAACCTGTATTGATTTTAAAACATATGAATGATTCTGAAGCTTCCTGGTTTCTTTTCGTAACCGAATTGTTTTGGAATGTCGACAAAAGTGTTTAACCACAAAAGTGATGTGATTCTGCACATGCATGAAATCCTGCTGACCTGTAGACCGGCTCACATTTCTGCCAGTCTTACCCTACCTAAACTAGAGAAACACTTGAGGATTAAAATAGAAATCTTTGCATCACACCGGCCAAACTGCACATCTCTGAAGACACGTGGTGTGTGTGTTAGTGTAAGACTGTGCCGGATCAAACCGCTAGATCAGCTGATGTTGGATGGACTTTAGTCGAGTAGATGCTGTGTTTGTCAGTGTTGCGCTTAAAAATCATTTTATGATTTATCCAGAAACTGAACTCATTAAACAAAGTGTTCCACAGATTGAATACAGCGTCTGCTCTGACTGAAGCTCATCGTGTTACAAATTCAATTGTCCGTCATCATTTGTTTGTGCTTTGTTGTTTTGTCTCTGTGTCGATGTGCTTGCGTTTGAAATTGTTTTTCTCACTCCCGATTGGAGCAGAGAACCTTGTAGCCTTGGTTACTGTCACCAAGAGACAGCCACGTTTTGTAAATTATGGGATATGCATCAAGATGCAAAACGTATCTTGACGTTAACCTTTCAGTGTGTACGTGTGTGAGAGAGAGTTTCTCAGCCGTGTTCAGTGTCGAACATGTTTCTGCCTCTGCATTATGACTTGAAGGAAGTTCACCCAGGATTCTCATTTACTCGTCCTCATGTCATATCAAACCCTTATCTTTCTTTCTCATGGAACACAAAAGAAATTTTCCTTATAAGCGGATGGAGGCCACAGCGGTCGTATGGATGTTCTGATGCTCTTGTTGTTTTTCCTCATTTTTGGGGCTCAACAGGACTGTGACTGTATTGAAAGAGAAGAAAGTCATTCAGGAATTCAGTAAATGATGATATTTTTCAACGACGGGTAAATAATTCCTGTTATATTTTGAAGTGCTTTTCATTTTGTCCATCTCATGAGTGTTATTTATTTTATTCTCTTCATCTTTATTTCATTTCTACACTCCTTTTGTGTGTGTGCGTGCGTGACGAGACGCTGCAAGTTGTTCTTCCTTTTATAAATAAATTTCAACAAATGGCACCTGAATGTTTCTCTATTTTCAGTTGTTTTGAAATACTCGACAACAAAAAAGATAAACTCAATAGAGTCTCCTCTCTCTCTCTCTATAAGATGATCTCTCTCTCGTCTCGTCTCTCTCTCTCTCTCTCTCTATAATTTGTGATGTTAGTTGAAACACTGATACATGAGAACGGATCGAGGAGAGGCATCACTGGTTGTATTATGACTCTTGAGCGTGAAATCTGATGTTATTTAAAGCTGAATCGAGGGATATTTGTATATTTTGTACAACTGAAGGAAGGAGGCCTGTTGTCCTGAATTTCATTGTACTGTACAAACGCACTCGTAGTCGCATGTTGAGTAGTTTGAGTTTTGTATATTTATTGTATTAACACAAAAAATAAAATGAAAAACAACAGTGAAACCTGTGTGTTTTATTGATTGCATACTCACTTTCTTATCTGTTTTCTGATTGTCATAAGTAGAAGTTTTATAAGCACCGCAACTAGTTTTCATGAGGATGATTTATTACTTTTAGTTTAAAAAACATAGTGTTAAAAAGTATATCGCTTGCTGTTTCCTCGATTGAAAGTCGCTTTGGATAAAAGCATCTGCACAAATGAATAATAAATGTAAACTAATATTATATATATAGCAATATGTGATGGCTCAGTCTGTGAAACTGGGCCATAAAGTATTAAAGTTAAAGTAATATAAAATGTAATAAACACCTATTATCTCTCAATGGGGAAAGAAGGCATCACATAATAAATAATCTTATTTTATATTACTTTAACTTTAATACTTTATGGCCCAGTTTCACAGACCGAGCCAGGACCAAACTTTAGGTACATATGAATATTTAAGTTGATTTTTTCAAAACATTACTAGTGTGTATCTTGAGACAAAACTATGGCACTAAGAAAATGTGAATTTGGGGCTCACGACTGTCTGCTATTCAGTCTTTAACTCGGATTGACTGTGATATAGATTTGTGGTTTAAAGGTTTAGTTTTAGGACTTTCCCCTCCTGGCCGCGATTGGCTGCTAAAATACGAAACTTCCAATAGCAGCTGTGATTGGCTTAGTCATAGTTCAGCGATGAGAAAAGTAACAGTTACCTCGTGTCCTCGTGCAGCCCGAACGTTCGCTCTGTCAAAAGCATCAGTATGTACAGTAATTTACATTTAAACGATGACAGACACAAACATTAATATAATACATACATTGAAATTAAAATACAAAATAATAAGTTATTTATACCCGTCGTACCTGATCATTACCACTTCCGGGTCGCTAACCCCCCTGCCCATATTACGTTTACATTACACAAACAGTTACATATATTTTTCGGTAGATGGCGATTCTTCATCGCTATTCAATTAAAAGTGTATTACAGTAATGTAAATGCGTTAAAGTATGAAAAAATATATGTAATACACATTTGTGAATTTAAATGTTGCCATTAAACTACAATAAAATTCGCATTTTCTCGCATGTGAAAATATTCTGTGTATTTTTCTACAAACATTTTAATTTTATTTTCAAACGATTTAGGCTACTTTAATTTTACCCACACACAGTATGAAAACTACCAAAACGATGACGTGCCAGCTATTGCATTATTTATGTACATTGGCGCCCCGACACAGAAACCAGGAAACGATGGCAAAAGCAGAAGTTTTCCCCTCATCATTTGACTGTAAAACGAGTCACACCTTTCTTACCTGTGCGGTCACGTGACCCCGTGAGGAACGATCAAGTGTGTCGGTTTAAGAAACGAAGCACTTCGTCCCGGTGTGTGTGTGTGTGTGTGATGGCTTTGTAGGAGTAAAGCTTCTCCCAGTCAGACCAGTCTTTCCAGTTTGCTTGAGAACACGCAACACATAGCCTACACACACACAGAGAGAGAGAGAGAGAGAGAGAGAGAGAGAGAGAGAGAGAGATCAGCTCCTTCACACTGACACGGAGGAAAACATGGAGCAATAAATCTATACAAAACAACTTCAGGATTCAAAGAAGTTAGTTTGAGATCGGTAAGTCATGTTTATGTTTTTAATGTGGTGTATTTAAAGTGGAGTTGGTGTTTTTGTTAAGTGTTTATTTGAGGTGTGTCGCACCTGAGTGCCTCGACCTGCGCTGGACTCGTCAAGAGCAGATCACATCATAAAATATATGTGTGTTTGTTAGGAAGTTTTACAAATATCAGCTTTTCTTTAGAAAATGTGCGTACATTTAAAATGAAAGGTTGTTAAATTGTCTTTTTTTTTGTAGTTTCGAGTTTCTCTGGCTCTTTGTAGATCAGTTCATAGTTGGTCAATAAAGATATTGCAGATAAAATGGGATCTCATGAACTTCAAAGGTTTTCCTGTTACATTGTTTTTTTTGTTCATGACATTTTATTGTCTTCCTACCTGGTTAAACCAGTCAAAGGTTTAGGTTTTATTATATAGGCTACAGTATGGGCAGTGGGTTTACTTCGAAGAGTTAGTAGAAAATGAGAGAAAATAAAAAAAAAAGTTATTTTTACACATGCAGGATTTGAAACCAAAGCCAGAGAGAAAATAAGCTCTGTTTTCTGTGTCATTCAGAGGATTTAAGTTTATCCATCAACTCTTGGTATCGTACGGTGTCAAAGTGTAGAAACAGCTTGCGAAAATAACTTCATTTAAATTAAAACATGATTCAAAAAGGGAAGATGCATATTTTGATATATAGATTATATAGCAAACAGATGCATGTGTGTAATAGTAATGATTGTTCCTCATTGGAAATGAAATATCAGATTATTGAAATAGTGCTTTACAGACTTGGGAAAGTTGCAGAATAACATCATTATTTATAGAAATATATTGTATTATTCAGCAGTAAATCACAGTAGATGCTTTGCAAGGGCAAAACCCAGTAAATTACAAATGAATTGGAATGTTGTGGAAAAAGTGTGTTTTAATCTAGTATTTGTGTGTATCGAGTGAGTGATGTAGTTCCTGTTGTGTGTGAAAGAATCCTGCTTTAAAACACAACAAACACACCTTTATTAGTCTTGTGTGTGTGTGTGTGTGTAAAGGATTTCTGTGGTGGGTTTCTTTCTCTCATGAATGAAATTCTCATGAAAGTGATCGGACGAGTCTCGACTTGACGGCTGTTTCTCTTTTGTTGTGTGTACGTGAGGGTTCAAATGAACAGATTCTGAGCTGTATCGGCCAGAGAACAGGTTTATTCTGGGTTCAGATCAGACGCGAGCGCCGGGACATGTGGGTTGTGTTTCTGTAAGAAACATCCTCGTTTTATTTTAGACGTGTGCCAGATGTAAAAGTGAAGTGCGTCATTGCTCATAATCATCCACCTGTCTGTGATTTGTTAGTAGAATGCGGATAGATTGAGAAAAATTCTTCTGCATTATAGAATTGACTTTCTGTAAAACTGTTGTTGGTTGTTGTGTTAGAATCTCTAATATTAAAAACTATGGCAGTACTCATAATTTATTAAAATGTTTACTAATGTAACTAAGAATGATTTGCCTTCCCAATTCGCGCCTTACAAACAAGTGCCGTGGTATTTTAGAAATAGTACCATGTTGTTTTGGATGTTGATGATATTATGATGCACCACGATAGTGTACCACGGTATTCGTATCCGATATCGTCACTGTACCATGGTACTACCGCAGTACTTTTCTCATTCTGTTTTCTATCAAGCTCATTTTCTCAGCATCTATCACTATCATTTGTAGGTTAAATATGAAACCCGTTCAGTTGTAGTTTAGCGTGTGGAAAGAACGCAAACAGCATGGTTAATAGATTAGACATCTCTTCTGGAAGACCCCCGCACACACGCAGCACACCCCGTCTCCTGTTTCCGCTCTAATGGAGGATACGGTTACCAGCTGGCAAACGCAGAGCATCATGGGAAGGGTTCACCGTTGAAGTGCGAGTTAGCTCATAGTTTAGCGTTGTCGGAAAGCCGTGAACAAAACTTCAATTTGTTGCCTTTAAATCGAATCTTTGCTTTGCATCGTGTACCAGGCATTCTTATATTTTATAATCCCCTCCCATCCAACTACACATAGAAACCACTTTTCAACGTCCCGTCAACACCCCGCGAATAAAATCAACACCCACCCTACATTTACATTTTCCATTGCATGGCCTGTTTTACTCAAATCTCTTATCACTGTTAACTGGACACGTGCATACAGTTATCAGATGATATGCTGAAGGTCTTCAAATTCATTTATTGTTCTGACTCATTTCTCATAACAGTAGTTGTGACATGGAAGAGCAATGATATTACTATTTCTAGAAATGGAGCCATGGAAATACCATACTACTTTAATATAGTACTGTAATACTTTGTTTTCAAGTGATATGGTATTTTTTCTGGTTTAAGAAGACTGTAGGAATGTATTAAGATGAGTTTTCAGGGTGTGGAAAGGGTTCGGTAAAGTGAAATCTATTTAGGGAAGTCGTGGCACTCGGCGGCCATGTTTGCCTCAGGGCAGCTATTTCAGTCATAGTCCATATTCGTGTCTATTTGAATGGACAGATATTTCTAAAATCACTATTAAATACCAACAATCAAACTTGACATCAACTGTACCATAGCATTTGCTGAAATGGCACAAAACACATTTTGTGAGGTGGCTAGAACGATCATATTGAACGTTGCTGGATAGTTGTAGGTTTGAATCTGATACATCACGTTGTGTGTTTAATATTCAGTGTTTTTGTGAAGGTTGCATCCTTAACTTTTGACTCCATCATCCTCTCTGTTTGCGATTCGATTTAGTATGTTTTCATATCTTCATGTGGCGGCTACATTGACAGGAATTATGGGAAATCTGGTCCATGTGTGGTTACCGAGTGTGTGTTCGTGTTGTGTAGTGTTGAGGGTCTGGTGGTGTGTTTTGTTATATAAATGGTCCCGCTTTATAGGAAAACAAGAGCTTTAAATTCTTTTTCTTAGATAGCATTGAGATTGCATGGAGAACCAAATGAGACGCCAGTAATTTGAGTTTGATTATTTCAAACCTTTCTTTTAAAATTTCACAACACCACTGTCACTTTTCTCCACAGTAGAAAGAGTTTGATCTGTAATAATAAATGATGTCAGTCATGGACTCATTTGGGTCTATTTGAATATATTTTCTTGTAAGACATTTAGGAGAAACATCTTGATACTTAAATGAGTTTCAGCTGAGCCATCACTGATCTACGGGTCGGGTCACTTTCACATAACAAACTAAAAGTCTGTTTCTGTATCGAGACAGGTTGATATAATTCAGGTTTTAGAGAGGTTGAGATTTTGTTGCTGTTCAGGATGTGCTAGTAAAATCTTCTCTTCCTGCAACACAACACAAGCAAATCGCTCGGCAGAAACGAAACGTCACGACTCCAAGATTTGAATTCTCTGACTTGTGAAGCAAATGGGTAAGAATTTGAATCCAATGAATTGCAAAACTAGTTTGCACAAGGCATCTTGGGTAAAGTAGGCCTTATGAATCCCTTACCTTAGAATCTTGATATATTTAAACTTTTAAAGAGTTTTTCATATAAAAACTGTTTTATGTGTAACCAAACGAAAGCTACGTCCGAGTTTTATAAACCGAAGATTCTTATTTTAATGTTCTGCTAACCATCACAGTTATTTGCATAATCTGCTATTTACAGTAAATGTTTTGTTGATTCGCATACTGTATCTTAAATGATGTGTATGTCCTGTTGTTTCCGCCATGTGGTTTGTTTTCGATTTATGTTTACATGCGCCGAGAAACTGCTGATGTAAATGCTTCAAAACCACGATCATTGAAAAGCCGAGGAGAAAATTCTCTTTGTTTATCCATTTCAAACATTAAAATTCGACGTTTTTCCTCGTTGGTCTCGAGTTTCTCAACGGCAGATCTCTGTGTTTTCATTGTGCTGTCTCTCGTACCCTTCCCCCATATCAGAGCGAGACTTTAAACCTGTTTCCCGAGGCGGGCGGACCTGCGGAAGGTCCGGAGGGACGTGGGCGGCACTTCGGCGTCATCAATGAGAATCTTTGTTGTGTTCGTGATGGCGTCTGTGACGTACAGACACGCAGAGAGAATGACCATTCGTTCATTCATGTTTGAACAGGGTTCATGTCATTTTCCTGAATCGCCAGCTCGACGTGATCACATCTCCTGGATGTTTTCCACCGGAAATGTGTTTTTATTCAAAGGCTCCAGAGCTGCTTTACACATCGAAAGCATACACGTGTTATATAAACTAGCAGCACTTAACACATTAATCTCAGCTGTTGTTGTTGTTGTACAAAAGCTTTTTTTTTTAGGAGCGATGCTGTAAATAATCAAGCAAACTATGTGTAAGTGGATGAACGTGTTTCTCTGGTAATATCAGAGCGGCGGTGACTACTGAGAACAGTTTTAAAGGTTAAGCACATCATCTAGAAACATATATGTGACCCTGGACAACAAAACCAGTCTCAATGTTTCGAAATCGAGATTTTTCCATAATCGGAAAGATGATTCAATAAGCTTTCTGTTGATGTATGGTTTGTTAAGATAGGACAATATTTGGCTGAGATACAACTATTAAAACAAATCTAAATATTGAGAAAATCGTCTTTAAAGTTGTCTAACTGAAGTCATTAGCATAGCATATTACTCACAAAAATAAAGTTTTGATATATTTACGGTAGAAAAATGTACAAAATATCTTCATGGAACATGATCTTTACTTCATATCCGAATGATTTTTGGCATTAAAGAAAAATGATACAACTAAGACATATATATATCAATCTCACTTTTTGGTGTTCGTATTTTACCACAAAAAAATATTTCGTAAAGAAAATGCATTGAACCTGCATGGGCGTCAAGACTTGGAGGTGTTTCATTTTCAAAAATGTCATGGCCGTGCATTTATGACAAGCCATAAAAAAGAAAAGTGACAGATTTCTCTTTGATGTGAAACTTAAGTCTCAATATTATAAAGTCAATATTGTTGAAGATCTTAAACGTTTCTCATCAAATTGACTCAAATCCAGATGATTTTACTTCTACAATCTACATTCATTTACACCTCCAGACTCTTCATGTGCTTTAACAATGTTCTTTATTTCTCTTAAGCAATTTTAGGAGAAACATCTGAGACTAAGTTGATACTTAAATGAGAACTTCTTCAAATTTGCTGAGCCATAAAAGAGCAACATATGAGCAATAACATATTCCTCTGAGAATGCAGAAAAACCGTATGGTACTAAAAAAGGCTCAATTTTATTAATGCTTTTGATTTTGGAGTGAAATGTGACATTTTATCATGAGATTTAGAATAAAAAAAATGTATTTTCTCATTTTAGATCTGCTGCTCGTGTAAAGAACACAGAAAAGAATTCACTCATTTGAAATACGCGGCCAGGAAAAGTGTTTTTGATAAGACGATAAAACGTCAAATCAGATGAAATCATGAGATCTCCACAATCTCTGTATGAAAATGTGTGATGATGGTCTGTAATCTCTTAATCTCCAGAAGGAGAACAGTCAAGTCTCGCTGCTTCTTCTGGACCTCTGCTTTTCATAGCTGAAAATGTTGCCTGCTGTGGTATTGCATCACATACGCAAAACAAGTCTTGGATAAACATGGGTGTGTGTTTTGCATGCTGTGTGTATTTTCTTTTCTGGGAGTGTGAGATTGTGTGTGCTGGAGTGTGTTTTTATCTCTCAGTTGTGTTCTTTCTGACTTCATGCTTTCTAAGGCAAGAAAAACTCAAACAAAACTTTTGTGCTTAAAAAAACGTTTGTGCTGAGACTCCTGGTGTGGTTTGTTAAGAAGAGGTGCACCGTCACTTTTCTGAAGCTTGACGATAGATCGATTTTTTTATATTTTATTATAGACACAGACTCACATTAAATGAGGCGTCACTGTATATCCAGACCTGTGGTCAGTCAAAAACCACTTTGGATGTTTCAATCAAAAGCAACGCCCAGTTCACCCACAGCAGCCTGGCATTGTGGTGGCAGGTTTCTCACGACCAGTCGTCCTTCAGCGATTATATTTAGAAAAGGATTTCTTTCCATTTAGTGTGACATTATCTTTATGGCTTTGAGGCTTAGGTTGAGATACATTATCAAAGGTTTTGAGAAGCATTTTAATTTCAGCACAACAATGGAAGGTGTTGGTGTTTTGTTAGGGGTCAAGGCTTTGAAAAGATATAGAGACATGCCACATCATTGTTGTGAAAGAATGGACAGAGGTTAATGAATATTTTAATATTTACAGAGTTTGTTCCGTCTTTTATCGAACATTGACTGTAAACGGTTGGCCTTCAGCCAGTCTAGAGTCACAGAAAGACACTTAAGAAACACTCGAATGTCACGAGGTGTGAAGACATACAATTCTAGCAGAAATCACAATATTGATTTTCTTAATACGTTTTTGGTGTTAGTGTAGACAAATAATAATTGAAGAATGAATAATTTGATTAAAGATGACACAGTAGAGTAACAGCAATGACCATTTTGTTCGTTTTTATCTAAATTGTTAAAAGAAAAAAAAGAAAAGTTTTCTCAATATGTTGAGATTGCAGAATTTTTCACACTTGCTCATTAAAATCATTGAATGTTTTATTGGTCAATTTACACACAAATCCTTTATCATTCCTGTGTTTTACTGGGTGTGTTGTGGTCGGTACTGTATGAAGATGACCAGAGAGGATGATGGGTAATTACATTGTGTGTGGTGATACGTATAGGACAGGTGAGGTGTTGTGTATCGCTAGTACTGTATAAAGATCTGTTTGTTTGACAGGAAAGCATTTTAGAAAATATGAATGATTTTACCAGCGAGACATTATAATATAAACTGAAATATTGACTGCGTCCTTTAAATTAAAATGATCAAGTTAAATATTTGAAAGTGTTTGATTTGATTAAAAAAAAAATTAAATGTAACAACTTTTAGTTCTAATGATTACTTTTAGAATTTAAATATTTTTTTCTACGGAATTTAAAAGAAAAAATTACTTTAGAAAGCACCAAAAACATTTGTGTAGAATCCTATTAAAGATACGATTTCGTTTATAAATGTATGTTTCTCTCTAAAATCTTTAGGAACACAATGTGTCCGATTCAGACTCGTTTAGAGAGAAAATATTTATTACCGCGGTATTCTTTTTTGTGTACGTTGTAAACAGTATATAGTGATGGTTTAGTGTAATGGTTCAGTAGAGAATTGTGTTTGTTAAAGTAAGTGGGTTTTGTGTACAGTATGCAGTGGAAACTCTGTGTGTGCATGCTGTTAGCAAACCAAATCATTGTTTTGACATGTTGCTGCTCATTGACAAACTCCGTCACGACATGCAAATCGCTCGATTATTGAATCTTTCTGGACTTTCGCTTGTTTAAAGGGGAAGTGTGTCACCTCTCCGATATGAGACTTTCTCTTGATCTGGATTAATATTTGAAAAGTAACTATCATGGGCTGAAGATATAAATTAAAACACGTGTTTGTTCGAGCATCCCACTTAAACGTTTGGATTGGGGCTATTTCCATTTTAATATTGAGTTTGGTGATGCTGGATTATTTAACTTCTCTCGTTCTCTCCGTGCAGCGTGTCGTCGGTCAGGATGAGCACTCGGCAGCGAGCCGGCTCCCAGGATTCTCTGGAGCAGCCGAATGATGAGGTAGTGCCCTACAGTGACGATGAGACGGACGATGAGTTAGAAGATGAACTGGATCGGAGTCAGGACCAACTGCCTCCAGAACCGGGAATAGAAACCCGACCGGCGGCCGCTGGTGGTGGTGAGTGAATCGTTCTGGCTGATCTGGGATCTGTTCTGGTTTTGCTTCATTGTTTTGTCTTTTGTTTTCAGAGGCCGGTTGGAGCATCCGAGCGAATGACAGGGAATACTGCAAGCGGCCAGAGTTTCAGAAGAAGGTGTTTCTGTGCATCAAGAAGAGCAAATACTCTGTAAGCGTTTATAAAATCATGCATGCGTCTGATGCAGAAGTTGGTTTCAGTTGTAGTGTTTAAAGCTGTAACACAGAGGAGGTGTGGCACACGGCCTAAAGCATTCGTGACTCTATTATCTTTAGTGTACAGTCAGGGTCAATGTTTCATAAAAATACATTTATACACGTTTTCTACACATCATGATGCCAAATAAATGAGGAGTTTTGAGCAAGTACATAAAAATGTCTCCTCACCTTACACAGATTCACAAGGTAAACTTGAAATATGATTTAGAAGTTTGCTATTTCGCTGGAAATGTCCGTTTGACGTAAAGATAAGTAATTTTGACAATCTTTAAGTGTCTGCTGAGGATTTGCTACAGCTTACTGACACAAACTGTTTGGGTTTAGGGTTTAGGGTTAGTTACACCACAAATATATTATGTTTTGTCATTTCAAAATGAATTCATAGTTTTTCTCAAGAATTGTTTGAAATGTTGCATCTTACTGACAAACGTGAGACTGCAGACTGTAGATGATTTCTTCAAAGGCAAGATTAATGTTTAGTTCTCTAAACCTTTGTGAAACGTCAATAGAAAACTGTGGAATATTTTCTTTTCTTGCCAAATGTTTAATTTGTAGTCATGAGACACAGTTTATCAGAAAGATTTTGATTTGTGTTTATCGTTTTGATGTCATAACCTTCCTCACAATTTCTGTATTCTTGTTATAAAAATAAGGAAACATTTTGATCTTTAGTTGTTTAAGCTTTTTGAATCCTCGTTTTGTGTGTGACATCATGAAGTTATGATGTCATCATACTTCACTGAATTGTAAACTAGATGTTTTCTGTTGAAATCACAGTTGTGAGTCACATGTGAGACATTGTTCATGTGTTTAAATCAAACGTATTGGACACGTTACGTAAGATCCACGTGAATGTGATACCTGACTCACACTGAGACGTCTGTGAGACGTGTGTCTTCTGTCTGATGTTCTTCAGACGCCTGCAGACGTTGCGCAACTATAGGACATAAATAAAGTGATTTCTCACGTCTGTCGCCGTCGCACACGGTCAGACACACCGAGCTCCGTCTTTATTTCTAAAACGAAACCACAAGTATTTATGATCACTTTCATTTGGAATTCTCGTCTAAATGGATTTGCGGTTGAATCCGTCTCTTATCTGTGACTTGAAGAACAGGTTGGGAAAGTCATCGGGTATCTGATGGCCAGAGGATTGTTGTGTGTTACGTGTCATGTTAAAGATGGCATGGCTTTGTCTTGAGGTTGAAATGTTATCGTGGGAGAACATTGACAGTCAGATTTAGATGTGTTGTGATTTACATTTATGGAAATGGATTGGGTTCAGCGAGTGAATGAGAGAGATGATATAAATAGACACAGAGAGTAAATAAAGTGAGAGAATAGTTTATATTCGACATTTAGAAATTTCTAGAGGTCAGTTTTTAATAACTCCTGTAAGAGAAAAATTCACAGATTAGATTTGGTAAAAAAAATTAAACATTTGTCTCATCTGCGTCTCTTGAGAAAAAGAGACCGAAATCTGACAAATGTCTCCATTAGAGATTCAGAAGAGATCTCAAGCTCAGATTCGTCTCATCTGCTATCAAAAGTCAATAATATTGATCTCAATATGAACTCAAACATTTCTCATTACGTTTACTCAAATCCAGATTATTTACCTCTAGATTCATTCACACCTTGTTTCAACAATTACACTCTCATTTCTTTCTCAATTTTAGGTGAAGTACCTGAGACTAAACTTGCTACCTAAAAAAAGTCAAAGATCAAGTCTATGAGCATGTGAATGTTAATTTTTTATCAGTTTGATAATCAGAGTTTTTTTTTCTGTTTTAAGGGAAATGGCATCAAGACCTACAAATACAACGTCATCACTTTTCTCCCGCTGAACCTGTACGAGCAGTTTAAAAGAGCGGCCAATCTCTACTTCCTGTGTCTGCTCATCTTGCAGGTAAGACCCGCCCACTTCTCTTAAAGTGACATTTGACCCAGAGAAACACAACCTGCAACAGGAAGTGATTTTTCTTATATGTGTTGTGAAAAGTAAACCTTACACGCTTGATCAGAATAGAAACATAAAGATACAAAGAGACTATCAATGAACATTATAAAAAGGATTTCTTTACCTATTTTATTTTAGATATGTTTATTTATAATAATGTACAACAATGTTTAATGTATGTGTTCTGTTTTAACATCAGATCATTCCTCAAATCTCTACGTTACCCTGGTACACCACCCTGGTGCCTTTAGTGTTGGTGTTGGGCATCACCGCTATCAAAGACCTGGTGGATGATCTGGTGAGTGTGTGTTGTGTATGTTTGTGCATTTGTGCGTGTGTTTGTGTGTGTGTGCACGTTGTGTTTGTGTGTGTGTGTGTGTGTGCACGTGTGTTTGTGAATGTGCACGTGTGTGTGTGTGTGTGCGTGTTTGTGCGCGTGTTTGTGTGTGTGCGTGTATTTGTTTGTGTTTGTGTTTGTGCGTGCGTGCGTGCGTGCGTGTGTTTGTGTGTGTGTGTGTGTACTTGTTTGACTATATTTGTGAGGGCCAAATGGTTTCAGTTAAACAGTGAAGTACTTGTGAATCCACTTGTGAGGACATTTTACTGGTCCTCACTAAATAAAATGGCTCATAATTCGGTCAAAAAGTTTCTTTAAATCTAATAATGTGCAAATGTTTGTGTGATTATTAGGTGTATGTGTATGTGTAGGTGTAGGGGATAGAATATATCATAAGCCTGATATAAAAACAAAGGAAGTCAATGTAATGTCCCCACTAGTATAGTCAAACAAACCTGTGTGTGCATGCGTGCGTGTGTTTGTGTGTGTGTGTGTGTGTTTGTGCATGCGTGCGTGTGTTTGTGTGTGTGTGTGTGTGTTTGTGTGTGTGTGTGTGTGTGTGTGCGTGCGTGCGTGTTAGGACGACATTCATTGTCTCACACACTAATGTTTTTGTCATTTGATATGTTTGTGTTAAAGGCACGACACAGGATGGACAATGAAATCAACAACAGGAAGTGCGATGTGCTGCTCGACGGCAGGTAAACCAGAAACTTTAATCTGCTTTCTTTACACATTCTGATGTTCTGAGGGACGAGTTTCAGTTTTCCACAACACACAGAAAAGCTTTCGAGCTTCTGCACTTATTTTCATTCAGTTTAATTCTGCTTCTCAGGTTTGTGGAGACCAGGTGGATGCACATTCAAGCTGGCGACGTTGTCCGACTAAAGAAAAATGACTTTATTCCAGTAAGTTTAGTTTAATTTGATCATTTTTAGTTAAAGTATAATTTTAGTGATGAATTGAGTGTTTCACATGATTGTTTTAATTTGGATTGTTTTTGAGCGATTCGTTTCTTGTTCTGTTATTAGCAGTTTTTCTCTTATTTTGCTTTGGTTTGATTTAACCTCATGTGTTTTGATGTAGGCCGACATCATGCTGTTGTCCAGTTCAGACCCAAACAGTCTGTGTTACGTAGAGACGGCAGAACTTGACGGGTGAGACGTGTCACTTTACCATTACAGTACATATACATACATATACATTCAATCTTTATGTGATACATACATACACATTACACAACGCACATATTTCATCACGGTTTGCACATTGTGTCCCAGATGAGTTTACAAAGCAAAATGTTCAAACACGCTTAATGTACACTAGCGGTCAAACATGTTGGGAGACTTGAGCAAAATAAAAAAAAAAAAACTTTTGATCTGAGGTGTTTGCTTAAATATCTGAAATTAGTTTAGTAGACAAAAAATATACATGTTAAAAGTTTTCAAAACTAGCATTTAATTATTTTTTTTATTAATGAAGAAAGAACAGCCAATAAGAGCTCAGAATAGATCAAAACTCCTTTAATATTGTTTTAAAAGCATCTCAAGAAGCTGCTTGAAAAAATTACTTTTTTGCAAATTCTAGTCGAATGGTGACAACACTGAAGACCATAAAATATAACATGTTTTCTTTTCTTTTTAATTACAACATAATTTCCTTTGTTTTATTTCATAATTTTGATGAGAGTATCAGTTTGTTATTATTGTAAAATATGAACACATAAGTGAGTGTCCCAAAAATTTTGACCGCTAGTGTATAGTGTATTATATAAGGCTTTAATATGTTTACATTCGTTTTGCTTTAGACTCATATATGACGTATTTTGCGGCTTTTGTCGCGTGAATCTGATTGTCATCGTGCTGGGACAGTGATTCATAATAAGTTGTGTAATGGACGTGTTCTTTGTCTTTATATTTTTTCTGTACCGTGTACAACTCAAACATGCTCCATTTCATCTCTCACATTACAAAAGGCCTGTGCGTTTTTGTCTGGCTGTATTTATTCAGGGATGGTTTCCAATGGCATTATGGAAGCCGGTTTTGCCATGATGCCACTTATCGGATGTCGAAATGTTTGTTTTTGTGTTTATCTAGAGAGACAAATCTGAAGTTTAAGATGGGTCTGAAGGTGACAGATGAACGTGTTCAAGAGGAAAATCAGCTGGCCAAATTTAACGGTAGATTGACTCTCGCTGTATAAACCACAACATCTGAAATAAGTGTCTGATCAAGTTTTCATCACTTTTTTATTTGTTTTTAATGTATATAACTGCTTTGTTTGTCTTTGTCTCAGCGATGGTTGTGTGCGAGGAGCCGAACAATCGTCTGGATAAGTTTGTCGGGACCATGATCTGGGACTCTCAGAGTTATCCGCTCGATCTGGACAACATGCTGCTCAGAGGCTGCAAGATTCGCAACACGGAGGTTTGCCACGGCCTGGTCATATTCGCAGGTCAGACTTTAACACGAGGACAAACGTGAACACGTTTCATTTTTTATTGGTGTTGTTTGTAAAATCTGTAATCCGCTTTAGGAAACGACACTAAAATCATGAGGAACGGAGGAAAGACCCGGTTCAAACGCACCACAATAGACAAACTCATGAACTACATGGTGTATACGGTGAGATGAACACATTTTGTTGTTTCTTTATGTGACATTTGATTGTTTAGGTTTGAGTTATTTGTTTATATAAGAGTCATTTCTAAAACAAATGTATGTCTGCAGATCTTCGTGTTGTTGATTTTGATATGCGCCGGTCTGGCCATCGGACACACGTACTGGTACGAGAGCATCGGGACTAAGGCCTGGTATCTTTTCGACGGTCTGGACTATTCTTCATCTTACAGAGGTTTCCTCAGTTTCTGGGGTTACATCATCATCCTCAACACTATGGTCCCCATCTCTCTTTACGTCAGGTAATCTACTAATCCCATATGAAAGAAAACTGTAATGTTTACTATAATAACCTGTTGTTAATTTGAACTAAATATTAAAGTATACCACAGTTTTTACTACGGTATATTCACTATAAATCATATTATTATTATCGAAGTATAGTTATGGCTATGATGTAGTGTTTTTCGTCTTCAACATTTCGTCCAGTCTGTTCGTGTTTATGGTTCTTACATGTTTTTCTCCGTGTGTTAGCGTGGAGGTGATCAGATTGGGTCAGAGCAAGTTTATAAACTGGGATCTGCAGATGTACTACGCTGATAAAGACACGCCGGCCAAAGCCCGAACCACCACCCTGAACGAACAGCTGGGACAGATCGAGTACATCTTCTCTGATAAAACTGGCACGCTCACACAGAATATCATGGCCTTCAAGAAATGCAACATTACTGGACGATCCTACGGTGAGACCTGCGTAAACACACGTGTTTCTTACTAAAAAATAACGCAATTATATATTTAAACTATACTAGACGGTTTCAAAGTTACAACATAAACAAACGTTACTTGGTCAAACTTGTCTCTCCAATATTTTTAATTCAGACTGCGATACAACCGCTAGATGTCAATGTCCCGAACGGTTTCTTTAAATGCAAAAATGAACATACAACAAAATTCAACGAATCGTTTATTTAATACAATTATTATACAATAAAATAATCATATTATTAATAATAACTTAAATCTAGTTATATTAATAGACACTAGCCAAACACAAACCGGAAGAAAACTGGGGGACAGGCGCGTCTATATTACACTTTAGTATTTACTATAGTAAACTTCTAAAACTGGTTTGAACCTTACTATAGTAAATGTTAAAGTACACCACATTATTTACTACAGTTTATCAATTTACCTGAGTTAAAACAGCAAAATACTGTAATATACTCTCATATAAGCATACTACAGTATATTTTTATGTGGGTTAGACAGTCAGACTCGACGTGTTTATAGCTAGTTATCTGAGAAGTGACACATCATGCTATTGTTGAAGTGTTAAAGTTCATGTTGGACGGGTGTCAAGACCAGTGGAGCGTCAGGTGTCTGTAGGTCTTTGTGTTGTGAATAATCATCTGTGATCCCGTTCATGCAGACTCGGCTCATATGGGCTTCATTGTGACTGTGAGGTGTGAGGTTTTGTTGCTTACAATGCCAAGGTCATGGGTTCCAACATAGATGCCCCATTAGCAGGTGTTTATGTTAGCCGTCATATGTATGTCGTCGTCCGCCATATTGGAACGGTTCTCAGGAATGTAAATCTTGTTGTTTTTTCTAACCAGAGGAGAGCAATGTTCTTGCATCTTTTTACTGCGAGTGACGACAGCAGCTAAAATATTTGCTGTGTCAAGATGGCGGATTCTCGGCTTGTCTGAACTGGTCAAATGTATATCTATAGGTTGTATCTATGGGTTTGAATCCCAGGGGACTGATGAGAAAAGTATGTCTAGAGACCAGATACCAGATAACTTACTTGCAACTAAGCAATAATATATTATTATAATAAATGAATCAAAATGTGTATATTTATTGTATATTAATATTCTAATTATATATATCATTAATGTATTTACATTTTAAAATATATATTTTATAGGAGATCCCACAAATTCAGAAGGTGTAATCTTGGACCGTGGAAAGGTACGTATATGCACGTTGTACAGTAATACCCAGTTTCATTTAGTATACTTATTGTATATTTAAAGTGTTAACCACAACAAATGTCCATTTAACTTTTTGTCTTTTAGCCTGTGGATTTCAGCTGGAATAAATACGCCGACAAGACGTTCCAGTATTCCGACCATTTCCTAGTTTCCAAGATTCGCGCAAAGACGGACCCACAAATGTTAGAATTCTTCAAACTTCTGTCTCTGTGTCACACTGTCATGGTGGAGCAGAAAGAAGGTAAGTCAATATTCTTCACATTATGACAACAGCCATTCGTTTTGTCATCCTGAAACCTGGAGGGGAAATACAATTTTAGTGCTTACGTTCACTGATTCATCATGATTCTCTGTTTTCAGATGAGCTGGTGTATCAGGCCGCATCTCCCGATGAGGGCGCTCTGGTCACGGCCGCTCGGAACTTCGGCTTTGTGTATTTGTCCAGAACTCAGGACACCATCACCATCAGTGAGATGGGTGAAGAGGCCACATACGGGGTGCTCGCTCTGCTCGACTTCAACAGCGACCGCAAACGCATGTCCATCATCTGTGAGTCTAGCGCGTTCTGTTTGTGTCTGTCTCTGTCTGTGTTTCTCACCTGTGTGTGTGTGTGCGCGCAGTGAGGTTTCCAGATGGCAGCATCCGTCTGTATTGTAAGGGCGCTGACACTGTGATCTATCAGAGACTTCATCCAGACAGCCAGAATAAAGAGACGACTCAGGAAGCCCTCGATGTGAGTACAAACATTTATTCAATTCTGTTTCTTAAAGTATGATCATACTTGTGTGAGGAACCTCATCCTAAAACACCCAATTTATATACAAAAAAAATTATATTATCTATCTAAAACTAGAAAGATGAATTAAAATTAATATTCAAATTTAATCTTGAGTTTTTCGACAAGTATTAAAGCGTAACTCCGCCGAAGAATGAAAATTCTGCCATTAATGACTCATCCTCAAGTAGTTAAACATCCACAGGTCCCCAAAACACAAGTTAGTGTATTTTTGAAATAGATGGCAACGCAACTTCAAAGCGCTGAAAGTGCGTAAATACATCGTAAAATAGTCCACGCGACTCCGGGGGTTCAGTATTAATTAATATAATGCGACGAGGATATTTTTTGTGCGCAAACAAACAAAAATAATGACTTCAACAGCTTTAAAATGAAAGAATTTTTATGAATATTGTGTATTTTTTATTGTCTTAAGTATTGCCTCTGTATATAATAACCATTGCTTGTAATGGGTTTGATTGTATCTTGAATACGTTTTTTTTCATAAGTGCTAATATGGCGTAAAAAACAAACAAATAAATAAATAAAATATTAACATTTCAAAACGTTTCTATTAAAATACAGTTTTTTCACTATTCAAATTATTAGTTTCTTCTAAAATACAGTATTTTTGTCTTCTCACTAAATTTGTATTTATTTACTTTATTCAGGTTGAATCTGTGTAAATAATCTCATTTAATATGTGAATAACTAATTGATTTGATTTATTGATTTTAACCGTATTACTGATTTTATTTTAGCCTCATTATTGATATGATTTATGAAAAACTTATGTTAAATGTGGCAGAACTTTAAAAAGGGAAAAAAAGGTCATTTGATGAAGGTTTGTGAGCCGAGCGCTTTGGTTTCTCCCACAGATCTTTGCGAACGAGACCCTGCGGACTCTGTGTCTTTGCTACAAGGACATCAGCGAGGCGGAGTTTGAAGTCTGGGCACAGAAACATCGGGCCGCCAGCATTTCCATGGGAAACCGTGAGGAAGCTCTGGACCTCGTGTCTGAAGAGATCGAGCAAAACCTTCTGGTAATGAACGAAAAGATTCATGTGCCACATTTTCTATAAACAGTGTCAGGTCTTGTTATTGTTTTAGTGATCTATAAAAAGGTTTAAAGTACAGCTGTATATGTTGACATGAAGAGTAAATGCGCCGTCTGCGTTCTCAGCTGATCGGTGCGACAGCCATTGAAGACAAACTTCAGGACGGAGTTCCAGAAACCATCGCCAAACTGGCCAAAGCCGATATAAAGATCTGGGTTTTGACCGGAGACAAGAAAGGTGAGTGCTAAACCTTCTTAGCGCTCTGTTGAATTAATAGCGGTGTGCTTGAATTCTAATCCTCGTCTTTTGTTTGTGGTTTATTCAGAGACGGCTGAGAACATCGGCTACTCCTGCCAGCTTCTGACAGACAACATGAAGATCCATTATGGAGAGGATGTGAAGTACGGCTCCGCCTCCTGAAGATGACATCATCAGTGTCCTCATCAGATGTTCTAATGTGTGTTTTTCTTGTTTTTAGTCAACAGCTGATGGACAGACAGGGCAAAAGACGCAACGACCCTCAAGGAAGGAACAAGAAGGTAAAGGAAGCGTTTTTCAAAGAGCCTGGCAAGAACGCTCTCATCATCACTGGAGGATGGCTGGTACGTCTTCATACAGATCCGTGAATGTTTTAAACTCAATTAAACTTACATTAATACTTAACCAGAAGCCGAGAAGAGAATATGTTTATAATCTAAAGCCACATTCTGTTTCTCGTGCAGAATGAAATACTCTATGAGAAGAAGAAGAAGCGTCGTCGTCTGCGTCTGAAGAAGCTCGGCAAACGACACACCAATCCCAGCAACCCTCAGGAAAGCAGCCAGCCCATCGACGACTGGGAGAAGGAGAAACGGCAGGAGGATTTCGTGGACATGGCGTGCGAGTGCACCGCCGTGATCTGCTGTCGAGTGACGCCCAAACAAAAAGCCAACGTGGTTAGTCTGGTGAAGAAGTACAAGCGAGCCGTGACACTGTCCATCGGTGATGGAGCGAATGACGTCAACATGATCAAGAGTAAGTCATGCGCTTTAAAACGCTAAAAATGAAAACATTTGATATGGATTAAACAATGATGTGTGTGTGTGTGTGTTTGCTTGTGTAAATTGGTTCAAATGTTTGTCTTTGGCGAGGTGATATTTAACTCACGGTCGGTTTGTTTTAAGTTACTCTAAACAGGCGCGACACAAATAATATTATCTGTGCATTAGACCTTAATATTGTTTCTCATTTGTTATAGCCGTTTTGGTGCTATTCGTTATTTTTAACAAGAGAACTGACTTTATAATGTGGAAAAGCAATATTTACTTAAAATATACTTTCAGGATGCATAGCATTTTTTTTATTATATATTTTTATAAATATACTATATAGATAAATTGTTAATAAATAAATAAATGTTCAAATATTTATTCTTGTTGATTATTATTATTATTAGATTAAATATACTTCTTAAAGTGGTTTGTTTAATTGCATATTCATTTTTGCTATGGTATATAAATTAGCATCAAGGATTGTGTAATAGCAGTTTAATTTTGGTACCGTGACAGCCTCAGTTTAATCCTAATTCAGGAGTTTGCATGTATCTGATGAACTTTACAGCTAATTCAATCCCATGATCCTTTGCAGCTGCAGACATTGGTGTGGGGATTAGCGGTCAGGAGGGGATGCAGGCGGTGATGTCCAGCGATTACGCGTTTGCTCAGTTCCGTTATCTTGAGCGTCTTCTGTTGGTCCACGGACGCTGGTCCTACATCCGCATGTGCAAGTTTCTCCGCTACTTCTTCTACAAAAACTTCGCCTTCACCCTGGTGCACTTCTGGTTCTCTTTCTTTAATGGATTTTCCTCACAGGTGAGCGAGAGACCGTATCAGCTCTTCAGTGAAATGTATTCACAGCTGTGTATTTAACTATTGTGTTGTTTTTGTGTGGTGTAGACGGCATATGAAGACTGGTTCATCACCCTGTATAACGTTTTCTATAGCAGTCTGCCTGTTCTCCTTGTTGGCCTTCTGGATCAGGTGTGTGTCTTCGTTAAAGACATCTAACTAGCTTTGTGGAGATGGCAATCCCACAATGCATTGCAAGATATTCCCGATCCTAAACTGCATCTCTTTTCCTCCTCGTGTAGGATGTGAACGATAAACTGAGTTTGCGCTTCCCGACGTTGTATCTTCCGGGCCAGCTGGGGTCGCTGTTCAACTACAAAAACTTCTTCATCAGTTTGTTTCACGGAATCTTCACCTCCCTCATCATCTTCTTCATCCCGTACGGCGCCTTCCTGCAGACTATGGGACAGGATGGGGAGGCGCCGTCGGATTACCAATCGTTCGCTGTGGTCGCAGCCTCGTCCCTCATCATCACCGTCAACCTGCAGGTACGTTTGGAAAAAAAAAGATTTAAAATTCTCCAACATGCCCAAGAGGGCCGGGTCTCGTTTTTTGACTCGATGTCGTTTCTTGACCTCTCTAGATCTCGTTGGACACGTCCTATTGGACCTTTGTGAATTGTTTTGCTGTTCTCGGCAGTATAGCGATATACTTCGGCATCATGTTTGACATCCACAGTGCAGGAATCCACGTTATTTTCCCATCAACCTTCACTTTCACAGGTGAGTGTCCTGTTAACCCTCACAAAACTACATGCAGTTCATATAAAGTAACAACATATATGAGTTTTATTTATATTGTTGTTATTGTGGATGTCAGGTGCGGCATCGAATGCTCTCAGACAGCCGTACCTGTGGCTCACCATCATTCTGACCGTGGGCATCTGTCTCCTGCCCGTCATCTGCATACAGTTCCTCTGTCAAACCATCTGGCCGTCTGTGGGAGACAAGGTGAGATCAGATCTGTCTTTAAATGATCCATATAGAATCAACTTCATTAATGCGTATTCCTGCTCTTATTGTGTACAAATCACCATCACATCTCATTCTAGAGACAGACTGTTTGACTTCATAATCTCTCTTCATATATATAACATCTCTGTTTCTGAAACGTGTTTGTTTTTGGGCTGTGTGGGATATTTGATGAACTACTGTTCTAAAGTCTGTAATCTACCTGTAGATAATCCAAACTCACATTCAGGTCTGACTTTATTTCCATCTTTTCTTTTCTCATCAAATCCTGCTCTATAATGAATAAATAATTGTATAAATAATCAGTTTATAATCAGTAATTATAGTTTTGTTTCTTATTGTTTTTTATATTTTTAATTTTATGTTAATTTTAGTTTAATTTTTTTGCAATTTTGTTATATGCTTTTACATTTACATTTATGCATTTGGCAGACGCTTTTATCCAAAGCGACTTACATTACATTGTACTATACATTTGTACATTTTGTATAGTAAGCAAGTGGGGGTTAGGTGCCTTGCTCAAGAGCACCTCAGCCGATACCCGCCAGCCCTGAGAATCGAACCAGCAACCTTCTGATCATGAGTCCAACTCTCTAACCACTGGGCCACGACTGCCCAGTATACTTTTGTCATTTTAATATTTGTTTGTATTATTTTTCTATATAAATTATTTTCTATTATTTATTTTCAGTTAATAATTTTAGTGCCTGAACTTATTTCAGCGTTTTCTTTTCAAGTAATACATTTGTTTAAGTTTAGCGAGTTTTCGTTTTCAGATAATATTAGTATTTAATAATTGTTAATAATATTATATAATTTTTTATTTTAAATAAAATATCATTTTATTATTTCTATCATATTTTATAAAGGACTTTTTTATAGTTTCATAATAATAATTTTACTAGTATTGTATGGATTTAAATATAAGCACAGAAATACATGTTTTTCAAATAAAATTTCAACAATCTCTATTTTTCTGACACTTTCGTGTTCTTCCCACAGGTTCAGAGGAACAGGAAAAAATATGAGATGGAGAACGAAGAGGAGGAGAGAAAGAAGAGAAAGCCGACGTTCCAGCGTGGCGGACGATCTCGCCGCTCCGCGTACGCCTTTTCGCACTCCACCGGTTACGCCGACCTCATCTCAACGGGTCGCAGCATACGGCAGCGGCCGCGCGTTCGCCCTGAACTCAGAGACAGCATTCGAGAGGTCCCACAGGCCGAGAACATCTGAGAAGCTCACGGCCCGCTCGAGCTGCGTTCTGAATGCACTCCTAGCCACTCACTACCTGCTTACCTGTCAATACTGAATGTGTTTGAACCATGTGCCTATGACCAATCAGATCTGAGCTGCCCACTGGAATGGGCGAATGAGAAGAGGCATCGTGTCATTTAAGGGGGAGGGGGTTTAACAGATGAGCCAATGGTAGATGGGGAATGTCTTTAAAGGGGAAGTACAAGTAAACACTCACCGATGACCAGTACTGGTTTTTACGTTGTGCGTGGTGTACAACAAATAGTTTATCTCAGGTTTTTATGTCGTCTTTTATGGAGTCAGTGGTTGGGACCTTGATTTGCTTTTTGCACATGTACTATTAAGGGAGTGAATGTGTGTATGTGAATGCATGTGTGTGTGTGACCGCTTCAAATCCCACCACCAATGAAAGAAACATGGATGACGGTGATGAGACTCTTTAGATTCTTCATTGACGTACGTTTAAGTGAACGTGTATATCTTTAAATGTGAACTCAACTCAACTGTAAGGAATTATCATCTTGATCTCTTATCCCTCTTGTCCAAGCAAAGGGCTGAATCTTACAAACCTCACTATGACTTTTCCTCCTCACGGTTTAAGCGTTTCAGGGTGTTGGTGACTTGTTTTGCATGATGTTCCTTACGGGTAACAGTTTCACTTTATGGGAGAATGAATGCGGTAAAGCTTCATGTTTACATTAACTCTACAAATGTCATGTTTCTTGAGACCTCCATTATCAGTGGTTACCGTTCCTGCTCAGTTTTTTTAAGAAGGTCGTGCAGTCCGTGATGTCTTCCTTGACGTAATATGTGAATTGTTGTAAATGGGTGGTCTTGCCTTCAGCCGTTGACAGTAAACAGTGGACTGTAATGAAATGAAGTCATAATGATATCAATCATCATGGAATTTGACTTATATCTGCACTTTGCTACAGGGACTTGGTCGGGTGGAGATCTCTTTCTCATTTTAACATTAGTTACATGAAAACTGTTACATGGTTTTATATAATCTACCACATTATAATATCATATATGAGAAAACATATTTATTATGTTGGCTGGTTGTTGTCAATGTTTGTATTTAATGAACCGAAACCTTTAAAAGGTAAACCCATCCAGCCAAACAAGTGCCTTAGAATTTGACCAATCTACCTTTAACTAACTCTGTGGATTGTCAGTCTCGTACTGTAATATACTTTGCACAAATGTCTATAAATAAAGAATAAGATATCATAGAATTGTGGCTTTGTGACTTTGTTTAACACTGAACAAAACGTGTCATAATATTACATGTTGAGTTCAAATTTATGTCTATAGTGCATTACACAATTTTGCATTGTTGCAAAGCAGCTTTCATTAAATAATATTAATAATATTATAATATAAATATAAATATGCTAAATGTTAAACTTTGATGTGTTACAAATGTTTATATTATAACATATTAAACATGTAAAACACATTCAAGCATGTCACCAAATAACATATGTCTAAAATGTTATTTTTAATTTTATTTAATATAAGCAGATCTTCATTTGAGGCTACATGATGTCCAATGAACCAAAAACTGTTTGAATCATTATTTGTTTATCCGTTTCACTGCAAGAAAGACAAATCAAATGAATTTGTCATGTAGGCCTATTAGTTTTCATGGAAATGTTATTGTTTTTAATGACATTAAAAATGATCTTTGGGACTCCACTGGCAATGTGTTGGGTTCTATTGATGGAATGTTATCTAATGAATGGGAAACAAATATATAAAACTACTAGAATGACTGGAAAACTTACTACATATTGATATTCTGATATAATGTTAATAGTGAACGTCTGGTTCATTTTGAAATGGAAACATAACATTGTTTTTCAACAACATTTTTAACGCGAAGACTTTACCAAAAAAGAATATAATTCATGATGACGGCAAGCATCATCTCGTTTCCTAATTAATTTTCATGAGGCAAACTTCCCGTAGTCATTGTAGAGCTGAAAAGCGCATGCTCAGAGAGGTGGGCTGTCACGCGCGCTGCTGGTGACGTGGAGACGTAGCGCTAACCGTCAATACACGTACAACTTCCACTGTTAAACTCACTTCCCCTAACGATTGCAGTCGCTATTTACTCCTCATTGACTTTAATTCATTCGGAAACACACAGTCGCCTGTCTGAAGGAACAGTGACTGCGTTTTAACAGAGCTGTCACATCTGTCATTCATCCGGTAAGTTTTCTAGCCTTTCAGTCAGTTAGCACGTTAGCTGGAATGCTAACGCGTTTATAATGGATTCGTCCGTTCACTCAGATCTGCATGCTAGTAGATGCTAGTACCAGCTGATATTCCTGCACATTATTAATGTGTAAATTATAAACTGTTTTACGTGACAAAGTCATATACGTGGATATATATATGTATATATATATTTTTAGCTATTTTGTGTTTCAGGAGCGCACAAACTGATAGGTTAAGTTATTTGACAGCCTTCATGGAGGTGGTTAGATAAGGAAAGACAAATTGACATGTAATAGTAATTTTACTGTAATTAAGTTATACAGCTTATGTAAGCAGTGTTTTGTATATATTTATATTTTACTATAATATGTATACTGTGCATATAATATTTATACAATGCTGTTTATACTGTGTGGTTGTAATTGTACTGTATAGATAATGTGTCTCTGTCTAAACATATTTCTTACACATAGCATCATGGGAATATCATGCCTATAGTCCTGCAGGTGTTTGACCTGATAGTTTAGATATTCACCTGTGGTTTGTTGACATCCGTCATGTGTTGGCAGGCAGCAGTGCTTCATTACACTAGTTAATTATTAAATGAAGTGTTTACAGTAGCCTGCAGCCATGACATGGATTTCCTTTTTAACATTAAATTAAGATGTCTGTTCTGTTGTGCACTGTTAATGTTGCAATGGTTCTACACCAGTGGTTGGATGGTTAACATGATGGTCATGCTGTGTGATAGGTTGAAATTCTTATATAATGTTCTTGAATTATGCTTTTTTATATGGATGAAGTGTTTACTGTAAATTTACTGTATTTTACAAAATGCATCAGCATATATACAAATACTGTCGTACATTTGTAAATAATTTTAAAATACCTCTCGGCCTACTTCCATACAAATGCTCTCTATAATGCGCTGGTGGAAGACAGACATTTACATTTACATTTATTCATTTGGCAGACGCTTTTATCCAAAGTGACTTACAATTGAGGAAAACAGCAAGCGATTCGTCTAAGTAAGCAATATTCACGAGAAGTGCTAGTAATACAGAGAACTCCATTCACTTTTAGAGAATTCTGAAGTTTAAATGTAGTTTAAGAGAGGGTCACATACATTACATCATTCAACAATCTGTAATCTAAACAAACTCCGAAAGGTTTTTCTTCATTACTTTTGAACATTGTTTATAATAGCTTCACCAACCAAATTGGAGTCAGACGTTATTAGATCAGGTTGTGTGTGTGTGTGTGTGTGTGTGTGTGTGTGTGTGTGTGTGTGTGTGTGTGTGTGTGTGTGTGTGTGTGTGTGTGTGTGTGTGTGTGTGTGTGTGTGTGTGTGTGTGTGTGTGTGTGTGTGTGTGTGTGTGTGTGTGTGGCCACTCTGTCTACTTGTCACACCTGTTTAATGTGTGTACTAGATAACGTTGACACTTGCTTAAGTATTTAGTTTGATCTCAAGTTTCAAAGTACTTTATTGGAATGATTGCATGTTTTTACAATACTGCCAAAACATCTAACATATAACGAAAGACATGCAATAAGTACAAACAATAAAGTGAAATTGAAATAAGGTGCTAAGTAAAAGATAAAATATAGAATGAAATCTAAAATAAAGTATATGTAAATAAACAAATTGACCGAAATATAAACAATTAAAATACATATAAAATGTAAATTTTAAGCAGATCTCTGTGTGTGATACTTTGAATGTATGTTCAGAAGGTATCATGCGCTTCTATTAAATACATATATTAAATATATGTATTTAAATACCTACATTTCACTACTGGTTGTATATCCTCTATATAACTGTGTATGTGACAAATAAAATCTTGAATCTCTTAAATCTCTTCTGTTGCTTTTCAGTAATGTCTGCATAACAAAATGAATATTTTTGATCTGTATTTAAAACATTCCTGCAAAAGCCACTGCTGAATATGTCTTTGTAGTCTTGACAGTAAAATGTTGTCTATGTGATATTCTAGGGTTTCTCTGGAACGGAGATGAGGCTGTGAGGAACTCTCTCGTGGGCGATGGGTGCCAACACCAGCCAGGTGAGCGACCTGTCAGAGAGCCAGAGCATCCGCACTCTGATTGGTCCGGATGCAATCTCTGAGAATGAGCCCTTCTGGAACCAGCTGATCTCTTTTACCTTTAGCAGCCCTAACAGCAGGTGAGATGATGTAGAAATATGACATTTAAGTACAAAAATACATTCATTTAAATCTAATGGTAATGAAATCACATTTTATACTTCTTAGTTTCTAATGCTGTCTGGGTTTCTCTTTCCTAAAACACTCATAATTTTTTTTCACTCCCTCGATTCCACTTTTACATGTAAACAGACTGTCATCTGTTTGCTGTCATCCCTTTAAGATTGATGTATGTGATGTAAACTACTGACAAATTTTGGGTGACTTTGCAGTGTGCACCCTCAGACTTTTGCAATGTCTGTGGACTCCATTGTATGTTTCCATTGTGAGCATTTTTAATCTGAATGATAAGTGGGAATTATTTTCTCTAGTAATGGACATTATGTGACGGATGCTGTTGACATGAATCTCATTGAACTCAGAGCACACCTTTAAATCAACATACACTCCCAGCGAACTTAACATTTCTTTAACAAAGCAGAAGCAAAGTCTCATTAATCCTAGTCTGTGACATAAACAAACAAAACTAGCTAGTTAAACCTAATGGAAACATTTTTGCTGTGTTATTATAATAAATATATGCTATAAGTGTTTTTATACTATCTGTCATACTGTGTTGTATATTTCTCATCTCTTCGTAAAGTATAAAGTTAATGATTTTTTTTATCATCTCTTGTTATCATTTACATTACTTAACTCATGACACTTTACTGGTTTCTGTGGGATGCTGTGAGCGTGATTCTCGGGTCAGACACCAGAGGGAACCAGAGATTTACATCAGACAGATCACACTACATTTACATTTATGCATTTGGCAGATGCTTTTATTCAAAGTGACTGTCACTGCATTATACATTTGTTTCCCAAGTATGTGCAATCCCTGGGATCGAACCCATGACTTTGGCATTGCTAGCACTACATCAGATCCCTCTTTATTTCATTGAAATGTTCCTGTTCTTTATAAATAGCTTCTGGATTATACAGTGTTTACATATACATAATTTAACATTTTAGAATGATAAACCACAGCCTATTGTATTTATTGACTTTTTATTAGTTGAATTTGATCATAATTTAAGGCATACTTTTACTTACACATACTTACGTACATATGAATATAACTCAAACAATTTATTTATACAGATAGTATAGCTAATGCACATCTTATGGAAAATGTTTTTTTTAACAGGTATTGATGTGATGTCTCTGTTTGTCTTTGCAGTGCTGATGCTAAACTCCTGGAGGAGGCTGTTGTGCCGCTGGCTAAAACTCTCAGTATGTATCATGTTGTGCTGGTTATAAACTCATGTCATCATGTGTATTTGATTAATTTTATAAGTCTGCAGTCAGTGTTCAGCATGTGCACGTGTTAGTCGAGACAGCTGGGCTTTTATGGTTTCTGTCAGTTCTCTCACTTTATGTTAAGAGTTTTTGTTTATTTGAATGAGCAGTTCTGACTTGCTCCCTGCAGTTATTTTTTGTAATGATGTGTTTGTGCGCTTTGTAGTTCAGAACAACCCCAGGTCGGGGAACTTCGGGGCGTTGGTGAGAGTTTTTCTCAGCAGAACCAAAGAGCTGAAGATTTCCACAGAATGTCAAGAGTGAGTAACATCGGAATTGAGTTTTCTTCTTTCTCATCAGACACTGTAACACAGAATATTTAAAGTCAACAGCGTCTATAATGCTTTTAATTCAACATGATTCATTTATCATAATTCTGCAAAAGCCTTTAGAGAAGTATTTGAACATTGAAGTATTTTTAAGGTAATTTTCTGGAAATGACATCAGAGCGTGGTGTGTATTAAACAGCTGTTGAGCGTTCAGTTGTTGTCTGTTTCTCAGAGAGCTCAGGAGCATTATAAGGCGCTTGAGAAATATTTTCTCCTTTCACTAATCACTTGTGATGGAGCTTTAAGATCTAACATTTTCTCACGGGATTACCAGCGGTTCAGCCCAACATGTATTTAGTCTGATGGTTAGTGCCATCGGATTCAAAACCAGAAAGTGATCCACCCCTTTTAATGTCTGTGACTCTGATCCTGGATCAGCTGATGTTATAAACTTAATGGTGAGCTGGTTTTTGCTGGTTTATTCATTATGAAAATTTAAATGAGTTTACAGTATAGAAGACATCTTTATAGTTTTAGTGCTTCATTTGTGTTTTTGGGTGAACTATTCCTTTAAGTGTCCCAACATCACCCAGTTTAAGGCAGGTGTGGATAATGATCAGGAAAACTTACTGGAAAACATTATTTTTTAAGTTTTCTTTGATGTCACAAAAATGATAGTTCACCTTTGAGTTAAAGCAGGGTTTTACTTTCTCAGCCCCTGGTGTTATCATCTGTCTCAGGTGACAGACCTGTCATAAAGAATGTAAACCTCTTTCTTTCTCTCTCTGTAGTCAGTTGTTTATTTGGCAGGCCCATAATGCTTTGTTCCTGGTACGCTGTCTGCTAAAAGTCTTCATCAGAGAGATAAATGATGAAGAGCTGCGTTTACAGTTCTCTTACCAGGAGAGGGCGCCAGGCACCTATGGTATCATTTACATTTATTCATTTCGCTTTTATCACACACACATTCAATTTTTAAATAAAAAAAAGAATTGATGTAAATTTATAATGTATATCTCACAGTGTACATACATTTTGAACGATTTAATGATTCAAATGTATAGCTCAAGAGCAATATCAATAATGTTGTTATGACACACACACAATATTTAAAAAACTTGTGTGTCCGAATTTCTGTCTTTAACTTTGTCTCTGATTTTTCAGAATCTGGCTGTGAGGATCTTCTGGAGGAGCTGGTTTGTAATTTGGTGCATCTCATCGTTGAAGTGCCACTTCTGTAAGTACCAGACTCGTGTGTGAGAGACGGCAGAGTGTTTGTTTTGTTATGGATTTCTCCGTCTTGCAAATACTAAGTGATAAAGCATGTCTCAGTATGACAGAGAGCCGTGTGTGTTATTGTCTCTTACATACAGTGTGAAGGTCAACTCTGACTCATCCTGTGTGATGTCACAGACAATATTTACTTGCACAAATCTATTTTTTCATCAAAGGTTATGCCGTCAAAAGATCACTTTTAATGCAAATGATTAATTCATGTAGTCTGTGATGTGCAGTAGTTATTATTTGTGAAATAACACAGCAACACCTGTGAGTTGTAAGTTGGTGGTCAATAGTACTATAGTAGTATATAGAATATTTATTTTTCTCAATAAATCACACAGTTTGGCATTCGGCTAACAGCCAATGTATGTATGAAGGAAATATTGACGAGCGAATCAGAAGGGATGAAGGTGAGAAAGCTCACGTAAACATGACTGAATGTGGTTTTGAAAATAAAGCCTGTGTGTTATTGTTGTCGGCTCACGTACAGTATATCACTGGATTGTAACAGAGTTCAGAACGCTGTTGTTGTTCCCCGTCTGTTTTGGTGGCCGTTTGCCTTGTTTCCTTGCTACGTGCGGACAGAGAGAAGTCAACCACGGGTCACATTAAGAGGTTTCATACGTGTTTTTGAGTTCTCCTGTAGCAGGAGACGGGATTCTTATCGTGAAGGATGTTGTGAATTGTAGCTTACGTTACCAAAACGTTCAAAACAAGAAATTAAATGGAATCAGAAAGCACAAACAAGAGTGTTTTGAACTCTGATCTGGGTTGTTTGGTCATTCAGATTCAAATTGCAAAACATATATTTCATCTCAGTTGTGTGCTTGCAGTCTGAATGATACAACCTTGAACAAGCCGTCAGATAAGCTTCTGTGCAAACAGTTCGCTGAATCTATCCGAGCGATTAACAAGAGTAGTCAGACACACTTTGAGTCGTGTCCAATGTGAAATATCTACTAAGGTTATGTGTAAAGTGCTAGTTCATGAGGATCTGAGTGTTTTTCATATAGCATGTACATTAGCTAAAAATTCGCGTGCGTGCATGTGAAAAGTGAAAAGGATTTGTGCCAGGTGACATCACAGCAGTGGAAGTGAAGTGAGAGATCTAAAGGAAGGAAATGAGAGACAATAGAGAGAGAGAATGATGTTGTTTAAGTGTGTGTTGTGCGTGTGTGTGCGTGTGCGTGCGTGTGTGTGTGTGTGTGTGTGTGTGTGTAGAGAGAGGGTCATTGAGTTCATTGTATCATTTATCAATCATAAATAAACTGCTGTATTGTTGATTTTATGAATCATTATTTATAGCTTATTGTGGTTGTTGTTGCATTTATAAAAACCTATCAAATTTATTTTGTAAAAGGGAATTTCTTGCGTAGTGACATTTTTTGAAAATCTTAGCACAATTTTACCCCTAATTTAAATTACCATAATGAGAGAAAATGATGTTTTATTCATAATGAAATGTTCTACTGCTTTCAATTTATGCTGATCCATGATCATATTATAGATTTTTTTAATGATGAACTTCGTCGACACCAATAGCCGGCCCGTGGTCCTTTCCCCAGCTCCTCTCTCTCCTTGTATAATTCTCTGTCCTCTCTTCATCTAATAAAGTTAGACATGCCAAAAAGAAACTTAAAAAATAAAAAAATCATTTTTCAATCCCTGGTTAAGGGTGTCATCTATTCTAGATCATGATAAAATTCCCATGCTGCACATCATCTAATGGTATAGTGTGTACATTAATACCAGTCCATGTTTGACCTTGGTGTGTCTTTATGTGTTGCTGTAGGGACATCACTTACAACATCTTGTTCGAGGCTGTGACCACCCTCCTGATTTTAATGTCCTATCAGCTCTTCCACAAAGAGATTCTGAGGGAGGGGCTTATTTACGGATACCTGACAAGAGAACGATGGTGAGTAATCGTATGTGTGTTTAAGGTCACAGGTGTTCTGTAGTTGTGCATCATTTAGCAGAGACAAACTATCTTAAATACAAGAGTTGCTGCAATTTTTTTTAGATAACTGCTAAACTGCTAACACATCTTGGTACTACTTAAATGTTTACTATATCTCTCCGCTGTCACTTTTTTCGTGTTACAATTGAGCAAAAGAAATATTTCAAATCAATATGTCCAGTAATTTACTTTTTTGGCAAGTAGTTTTGTAGTAAGTGGGATAATGTACATCAAAATAATGCCTTTTAGTGTGATAAGAGCGTCACTTTCCTTTTTTTGTCTAGCTGCATGTAGATTATGTCTTACTTGTAATGTGTCATTTATAAACCGTAACATATTTAAAGATTTGAAATGAAACTAGAACAGAACCAAATACAGAAGTTTGGATTGAGATTCTTTACACTTGAATAAATTTGATATGGAATAAAATGAGTTGCTTGAGAATTCCAGTGATGTATTCTGAACTTTTAACTTTATGAAGCAGAGCCAATAGAAGTTGAGAGTCATTGGCTGCCGCAGTGTTGTTGTGGCCCCCTGACCGGTATTAACAGAAGGACAACTGACACTTGCAGCCATTTCATATGCAAATGAGCAAGTTTATTAATTCGGCAGATGCTCGTGTCTGGTGCCGCGCACGAGTTCACCCGGAGGGCTCATTTGCATCGCCAGCATTGTAAAGTTCATTAGATCTTCGCTGCAGCTGAGTTTGCATGTCTGAGGTCTTTACCGTCGCCTCTTGAAACCTCACGTGTGTCTTAAGTCTGCTCGGGGTACGACACATTTTTAATGAGCTGGACATTCAGAAGAGATCATTGAGCGTCTCACACTGAGTTCAGGGTTGTGAACTGCATTCTTGTGAGTCATTACCTCTGTTTGTCTGCAGTCTGTCTCTGACAAGTCGTCTGGTGAAGACGCTGCTGTATAACTTCATCAGACAGGAGAAATATCCACCCGCCGCACACGTGTTCCAGACGCAGTCTGACGGAGGAGGACTTCTGTATGGACTCGCTTCTGGAGTCGCCAGTCAGTACGCACACACGCACACACACACACACACACACACACACACTGGTGATGTACAGGGATGTTTTCAAAACCATTGCCCCACTGAAACTGGTGAATTAATTTATTGACCACTGCAGTACTCTGGCCAGAGATAGGAGACATCGGATTGAGTTTGGCCATTTATTGCACTATTGACCATATATACATTAAGGTAGGCAGACAGGCATGTATATAGGTAGTTTCTGAAATAACAGAAATAAATACAGAAATATGATAAATAAGATCACAACTTAAATTACAAACGCAATAATAAACAACATGTGCATTGTTTAAATATATGAATCGCATTACCCAAACTGTATCATTATTAGCAAACAACTATGTAAACTTACTGTGTTATATACTTTATTTTGCACATGTGAACGGCACGAGTGATAATCTGCGTTGGAGTCTCTCTGTGAATACGCAGCTTATGCCCTGGAACACTGCATTACGTAATTTACGTACCTCGTAACACAGCTTAACACATATAAACACAATATATTTAATAAATGAAATTCACAACACAACCAGTCAGTCGAGTGTTTGAACAACTAGTTAAGCATGCTGGGTTTGTTTTGAGCAAAACACAACGAAAACTGGTTGAGACTCAGCGCAAACACAGACGTCTAACAGCAATGTGTACATAGACCAAGGCCAACACAGACCTTTGACCTCTAAAATATGTGTGTTCTTTTCTTACACACACACGCAAGTGAAAACTATTTGTGTATTTTTCTCATATATTTGATGTTATTTGTCTGTTGACATTTCTTTAGCTTAGCATTGATGACAAGAGTGAAGCAGGTTGTATTGTCTCAGTCAAGCTAAATGTTAAAATATGAAACAGTTAATAGTTTTTTTTCAGTTCTTGGTATTTAGCAATTACTCAAACTATGTAAAAGTGAAACTAAACTGTCGTCGATGTTCATCTTTCGCTCTGAGACACGCAGTCGGTCAGAAGTGTGATACAGCATCCTGAAGTAAATGTGTCATTGACTGTCACCCCAAATGTGTTTGTTAACAGCTGTGAGTCAGTGTCAGGATTACGTCTAAATGTGTGTGTGTGTGGAACCCAGACGGCGCGTCCTCATTGTCGGCTAAATAGAGACACAAGCCTGTGTGTCATTCCCATCACCCCCAGCTGGAATTCTGGAACCGATCCTGTTTCCGATGCTGTGGGATGGAAAGATTCATGCAGGATTAGATGCTCGATTCGTCACTCTGGAATTACACGTGTTTGAAAGCCTTTAGCATTATATTAAAATTAGCTCGGTCTTAAACGTTCAGAAAACAGTCAAAATAGTGACTTTTGCAGACTGAGACAAATCTCAGCTCAGTTCGAGACATTGTTGACATCTCTTGTCAAACTATATCGGAGACATTTGAGAATTCTGACTCCTTTTCTCAGGAGAAATGTCTGAGGTGCTCTCTGTTTAATCTCATTAATGTATACAAGGCGTATTTGAGATATTAAAGAGATATATGAGATGTATGGGAATAACAAACATCTAACATAAATCCAAACTGATCTGTGTGATTTTCAGCCCAAAACAAGACATTTAATGTTTTGATCTAAGCGAACTCTTGACTCTTGTTTGTTTATCAAAAAAAAAATATATATATATCAGTGGTTAAATAATAAATGATTTTTTATCATTGTTGCATACAGATAGCTGAAATGTCACATTACTAACAGAATCTTGCTGTTGTTTGTGTGTTGCATTAGTCTTATAATGCTGTAACTGTCTGCGTTTAGGATTAAAACCATGTCCCCATCCACCCTGTACACAGAGAAAGAGAGAGATGTGTGGCTGCATCCTCGTAATATCCCATCATAAGATTAGTGTGTTTTACACCATAATGGTCATGAGGTCATTTTATTAAATCTACATATAAAACATTCGCTAGATATCTTATGTGAGGTCATGTAGTGTTAATACTTTGCTCTCCATTGTCTGTGTCTAATGTTCTTGTTTCAGTAAGATTTGTCTGATGTGGGTGTGAACTCTTGACTTGAATCTTTAGTTTTTATCACCCATCTGTGTGATTATTAATCATATGTTAAGGCCATTGCACATAGAGTCTGTAAAAAACGTTTGTAAAAACAGCTTTGAAAATGCTTCCTACGGATGCAGAAAATTGAACCCCGTTCCAATTATTTTATGACGAACGAACATTTTGTAGGCAGCGTGTAAATGTGATTGAAACGTGAGATCGTATTTATTTTTTAAGATGCAAACATTTTGGAAGCAAATTTCTATATACCTTATTGTTGTTAAAGTGCCGGTTGCTATGCTGTTGCCGTCAGATTTTCTAGGTTCGCATTTTGAGCTAATATTACCCATAATCCCCTGAGAATACAGAAAATAGCAAAATGAAACATAATCTATTTGTGCTGTTATACTTCTGCCCTGTGAGGAATTTTGAAAGGATTTAGAGAGAAAGTAAATCTAAATTTTATACTCGTAACTTTTAATCTAACATTTGCTATTATTTTTATATGATTTATGTCTGATATTTGCTTTTGTATGATAAAACTTTTTGGATGATAAAAAGCAGAGACCTGAACCCCTAGCAATTACATAGTAACACATTACAGGTTTAACTGCCGCATGGGCACATTTCCTGTGGAAACCACAGATACAGGAAGTAATGATAGACATATGCAGTACAGACAGGAAGTGCTTACATACATGTTACACACACACCTGTGCCTCTCTCTCTCTCTCTCTCTCTCTCTCTCTCTCTCTCTCTCTCTCTCTCTCTCTCTCTCTCTCTCTCTCTCTCTCTCTCTCTCTCTCTCTCTCTCTCTCTCTCTCTCTCTCTCTCTCTCTCTCTCTCTCTCTCTCTCTCCTCCTCACCGCCCAGTCAGCAAGTTACATATGACTTTGAAGAAATCCTGACAATGTTGATGTATACGTTATGACCCCCCCACACACACACACATTCTCTCCAGAGGCCAGTGTCAGCCAGCAGAAGTGAGTGATTCTGACAGTACAGAAATGTTCGTCTGTCACACACAGGGCTGATGTATACACTCATGCTGTCCGGTGTTCAGTCTGACAGATGGCTGTGCATGAATAAAAGGAAAACACGGAGCGTATCCCACTGCCGTGTGGGGTCATGTCTCTGTCACAGCAGTTCCTTTTCACTCAACCAACATCAAATATTCACTTGAGTCCCGTAGGGAAGTTGAGTTTCAGTTTGACTTCCGTTGTCCTTTAAACTACATCCACTTTCATAATGTACAGTGAAATATTCTCAAGTGCCCACCTTCATCTGCTGCCTTGTTTTATAAAGTCATGATCCAAAGCAACAGCACCAGAATAAATCACTGTATTACATCTGATTCTTGTCTTTTGTTCTGTACTTTATTTGTAGATTGTTTTAATATCTATATATTTCATTAAGAAACTTTATTTGCTTTCTTCACACGTGCACTTTTTTTAATAAAGTGTCAGAGGCCAAAAGTGATGACAGGTTTCTGATTGGCTCCTGCGATTAGATTTTAGATGGCGTCATTGGACGGCTAGAGTCGCCTTGGCGTCTATAATGACCTGGTTTCCAGCATGACTCCGGTTTCAACATGACCTCATTTCCTTCTAAACATAACACGACAGCCAATAAAATCAGTTCAATGACCTTTTAACGTTACGACTCTCTCTTAATAATATCAGCAGTGGCTTCTGGAAACAGACCTCAGCAGAGATCTACAGGAAGTGCGTCCGGCGGGTGCTTTTGTTTTGTTTCTCTGCAACTTTTTTTTGCACTTGTTGTTGTTGTTTTTTCATCGTGCTGAATGTTTGTTGACTCGATGGGGCCGTGATGTCCAGCCACAAGTGATTAGGAGTGGAGACAGGCGTCTCATTTTCATCTCAATTCCATCTCGCTCTTATTCTCTAACGCACCCGATAGGATGCCTGAGCTATTAGTGGTTTAAAATCAATTACTCTTCAATGCCATTGTGCATTGATTGTGTGTGCAGAGAATTAACACAACGACCTTTTTAAACATTTCCTACTTGACGTTGACTATACGATGAGATCAAATGAATGCCTGGCCTGTAGGTGGCGCTTTTCTGTGTGCATTACACATGACTATGTTATACACAGTTACACACACTGACAGAAGGTTTTGCTAATGTGTCATGTTATTTCATACGACAGAGGCGTTGTGTAACTTAAGCCATGTGTGTTTGTGTTTTCTTCCGCTTGGCGCGGCTTATTGCCGTAAGACATCTTTATTTTCACATAAATGAGCAAATGAAAGGCTGTGATGTCACATGCAGCGCTATAGAAACACAAGAATAGACCGAGGGTTGTGCTTCTCTGTCCAGAATCTTTGAAGCAGAAGATTGTCCTTTTTTGAGTCATTAACCTTTCTGCTTCTGCGCTCTTCCTAAAGATTGTGTGAATTATCTTCTGCATCAGTTCCTCTGTTCTAGCCTAAAGCCACATGTGTGGGACCGTCACGGTTTGAAGCTCACGTATTACTGTAATTTTCTTCTGATCTTACAATGTTAATCTGCTACAAAAAAACTTTGCATGTGTGTTTTCAGGTGGATTATGGAGCGTGTTCACATTGGGCGGGGTTGGCACCAGGCCGGGGGCGGAGCAGGAGCAGAACCCTCTTCCGCTATCCAATCAGAGCCTGTTATTACTGCTGATTTTGGCCAATTTGACAGACGGACCGGACTGTCCAAACCCCTACCGCCAAGCCATTACCTGCTTCAAAAACACACAAGGTAAAGCGTGTCTTCACGCCCGTGTCCTGATACTCAGATTTTGGCATTGTCATTTCCTGAAACCTGCAATGTTAGCAGAGATAGCTAGACCCAACTGATCACACTTTCACAATAAAAATTATTTTTGATTAAACTAATAAAATAAGTAGAGCTAAAACATTTTGATTTATTATAGGTGAAGTATGCACTTTTTCACCAGCCCATGAAATAACAACATAACCAGTATATTTTTTAAGTGTGTAGTACTGATGGTGTTTTGTGTGTGTGTGTGTGTGTGTGTGTGTGTGTGTGTGTGTGTGTGTGTGTGTGTGTTTCAGATTCGTCGTCTTTCCCGTCTCCGCAGCCTCACTCGTTTCAGATCAACTTTAACAGTCTGTACACAGCTCTGTGTGAACAGCAGAAATCAGATCAGGTGACGTTACTGCTGTACACACTACTGCATCAGAACAGCAACATGAGGACGTACATACTGTCACGCACAGACATGGAGAACCTGGTGAGAGCACACACACACACACTCACAAATGAACGCATATACATACTACTGTGACCAAAACAACAACGTTAGGACATGCGTACTGTCCCGCTCAGACGTGGAGAAACACACACAAGCACACACTGCTGCACTAAAACAGCAACATGAGGACGCACATACTGTTCCACACAAATATGGAGAATGTGGTGAAAGTCATGAGTGTGTGTGTGTGCGTGTGTGTGTGTTTGTTGTAGATCCGCTCACACAAGCACTAACACACACTTCATTCAAAATCACACACATATACACTTTGGATGATCTCTCTCACACACACCTCTCTCTCTCTCTCTCTCTCTCTCTCTCTCTCTCTCTCTCTCTCTCTCTCTCTCTCTCTCTCTCTCTCTCTCTCTCTCTCTCTCTCTCTCGTGTGTGCAGGTGTTGCCCATTCTGGAGATCTTGTATTATGTAGAGGAGAGAAACTCTCATCATGTGTACATGGCCCTCATCATCCTCCTCATCCTCACAGAGGACGACGCCTTCAATCGCTCCATACATGAAGTGGTGAGGTCACACACTGCTTTTCAGTGATTCGCTCTCACTCGTCTCACCTCTTCACCCTCATTGGCTCTTTGGCTTGTCATTAATAATGTGCATCATTATTTGTGTATATTTTATATTTTGGTATTACTCTGTTTAAATATTTAAAAGCTGTGTGGTTTAATATTCACATTATTTTGTGGTGGGAGCAAATGCATTAAATGGCAAAGTCTTAGCTCATGAATATTAATTGCTTGCTTTGTGGTAACAATTTTGTCCAATGTAATAAAATAAAATGTGAATTTAATGAGAAGGTTTATGTTAGTTGTAGTATATGACAGTAGACCTACATCAAACATCTTCCACCAATCTCTGTATAACAAACTCCTACCTTCATCTCTCTCTGTTTCAGATGCTGAAGAACATCTCGTGGTACACTGAACGGGTTCTTACAGAGATCTCTCTGGGCAGTCTTTTGATTCTGGTTGTGATTCGGACCATCCAGTTCAACATGACACGAACCAGGGTGAGAATCAGACACGTCCAGCGACAACAAACTTCGGTCATGTAGATGAAACTTTCCACTTTGTGGTTATATGGAATCATTATGTAATAGATTAAAAACATTAGGAGGAAACAGCCAGACTCACAACAACAAGACCTAGTTTTACAAGATTACTAAAGTTTTATATTTTAGGCAAGCCAACGCAAGTTTATTTATAGAGCACATTTAATACACAAAGATACTTTACATAAAAGTGTAAATATTTTATCCGCAAACCGATTCCATCCAGGGAGTCCAATGAATAGTAAATGTTTTTATATTGCAATAATAGTAGTTCATTTTGTTTTGCCCAGGAATAGATGTAATTATTTATGCATGTTTTATTGATTTCTCCTTCAGGATAAATATCTCCACACAAACTGCCTGGCCGCTCTTGCCAACATGTCATCTCAGTTTCGTAACCTCCACCAGTATGCCGCTCAGAGAATTATAAGGTAAGAGTTTGGATGACATATAAAGAACAACCAACAAGAAACTAGTTTTAGTCTTGTGCTCAGCATGACTCATTTACATTACATCACAAGACCAACTATACAGACAACCCACCTACCAGTCAGTCTTGAAAACACAGTTTCACACATCCCTCAGAAGTGTGTGTGTGCGCGACGTGTTGAATTTGTTATTAGGTGAGTCAGTTTGTGTCCATGTGGAGTACGAGTGTAGTCGGGCCGTGGGCCAGCATCGCAGATGGGCTTATTTGCATGGGTCCAGAAACTGGATCTGTTCGAGATCAGAAAGGTGGGCAACTGTTGTGGAACACAACACAATGTGACTGTTTTTAACAGTTTGATTTAGCCAGAGTCGAACACAAACAGATCGTGTTTCACGCTCCCCATACGCACACAGAGTTGAAGCGAATTAAATGTTTGTTGATTTTGGTAGAAAAACATGCTGATCACCTCAGATGCTCTGAAACACAGTAACACTAAAGTACAGGATGTTTTCAAGCCCCATGAGCAATCTGATTGGTCTAGAATTGTTCGGTTCTCTTTCTGCATAGTATAACAAAAACATCAGGTTCTCTGCCACGTTGTAAAAAGCATAAATAATGGGATGTTTTGGTGTAGTCCGTACGTTTAATACATTTTGATATGTTTGTGTATTATTATATTGCCATGTTATTGTACATGTTACCAATCGTATGATTTGCTTGCACATATTTCCCATGACTTCATTGGGAACATTGCAAATGTTGTTCAGCAAATAAACAGTCGCTGTTATACAATGTGAATAAGCGTTATGGATGAGAAGTTTGGTCCTTATTTTATTAAACATTCTTCCTCTACTTTTGAGACGGATTCAACATAAATATAAAATATATTTATTGTTCTAGTTTTGTGTAAGGCTATCTGTATTTTACTGTTGTGTACATACAGTTATACAGACGGTTAGGAACAGCTAACATGACTTAAATGGTTCTTAAGTTTGCCTCATTGGGATAGGAAGAGAAAAATGTACCACTGAAACGCCATAATGGCACGTTTCCCTGACATGTCAGCATTGGTTTTATTTGTTCCTGCGCCTTCATGTCGCCGTTTTATTTTCTTGCTCATTTGAAGTTATTTTTTCCTGCTTCTTGGCAAAGGACGGACGTATTGGCAGTCGACGCTCACGTGCTCCTGGCATACTTGTTACTGGTGGCGCAGTAAATAGCAGTAAAGAGTAAATAGCTTCTGTTTTTTAAGTGCCTACTTTAGTTTGTTGAGTGTCCGACAACAGGTTTATTTACATACGTTGTAAAAACACTATTATTTTGTAATTATAAGCCGTTTTTATTACCTTACTTCTTGACTGACTCTCAAATGATTCGTTCCGCGATTCATCGCTCTAATCCCCGCCTTTCCGCCTTGTCTGCTGTGATTGGTCAGATGGTCTAGTCTGCTGTGATTGGTCAGATGGTCTAGTCTGCTGTGATTGGTTTAGCGCGTGTGTTCAAGTTTTCGCGAGCAGGCTAGGACATTTTGTTTTGGTTATACTCGCGCGACTAAACTATGAGACTCGTTTTCAAAGGTTTGTAGTTTCTGTCCCCAAAACTCAATTTCCATGTAAACGAATGGCCAAAATGCACAGCGTCGTATAAATGGCTTCTCAGTAAGCCTGGAACAATAGTGCAGCAGGGTTTCACCCAGACGCTGTTACACACACACACACACACACACACACACACACACACACACACACACACACACACACTTGCATACATTAGCAACAGTGTGTGTGGTTTGAAATGTTCATGTTGTTGACAGATTAGCAGGTCTATCAGCTCAGGTGTGTGTGTGTGTGTGTGTGTGTGTGTGTGTGTGTGTGTGTGTGTGTGTGTCTTTGCAGTTTGAAGTGAATTAAAAGAGCCCTGGTTAAAGACATACACAAAAGTATTTTTAGCTCGGCTTAGTTAGAGAGTCGTCAAAGTGCCGCCCGTCCCATTAGCACAGAGAACACACCACCTGCTCCAGACAAACACAAAAGAGACTTCAAATCAAGTCAACAAATGCAGCACTTCAGTTGACAGCAGACAGACAGATTTAACCAGACAGACAGAGTGTACCAGACAGTGTGTGTGTGTGTGTTTATCAGACAGATCAAGACCCAGACTAGACGGACAGTTAGTTCTGTGTGTGCCAGCGGGCTTTTAATGTTCCCTCAGTAGGTCACTGTGACATGTCGTTTCATCTGAACGCTGCTGCTGTTGCCACAGAGATATCTCCCAAAAATACTGACTGTAATCTCACACTGAACCATTTTCATAGCAGCACGATTACAAAATAATCATCATGTGAGTCTCTCATCGTTGTTGTCTTCTGTGTGATATGAACCACATCGCTATAAACACAACCACATGGCTACCATCCATGACACCCCAGCATCTAGTTTGTCGTAGTTTAGGTGTGTGTGCGTGTGTATGTCTGTCGTATGACTGAGGTCAAGGCATGCGCTGTCCTTTAGTGATTGATGAGGTCATCAGCATGAGACGCATTAATCCTTTCCATCATGCCTGCTGTTCTCAATCACCCCTCATCTGTTCAGCATGGCGTCACACACACATACAGGAGCAGACGGGGAGGATTTGAAGGTCATCGGAATGGGACCATGAACCTATGATTCATGTTTAATACTGCCTTTAACATACAGAATCTGATTGGCCCATCTCAACCTGACTGTTATCACACATTCCTACAGGGTGAAAACCGGCCAAATGTGTTCACGTGGGATGTCATGACTGTCTGTTGAGTATAATTTATGATGACCTGTATAGCATCCCCAGAATGCATTGCGATGAGCTCCGTGATGCACGATGTTCTTTAACCTCACACAAACTCACCTTTAGGAGGAAACTTGTTTTTTTGTTGTTCGTGTTTTTACGCCATCCTGCAGTCTTCTCTGTCCTCGGGTCAAAATCGTGACCCATTTTCTAATGAGTTGCTTTTATAAAGTTCTCAGAGAAACTCGAGGGTGGCGGTTTGAGACTCAGACCTGAGAGCAAACTCTGACCCAAATTAAACACTGTACAAAAATACATTGAAATACATAATGCACACAAACACAGTTTACATAGTAGTATATGTATAACCAACATTTCTTTCACTTTGTCCATTGTTTCGCATTTTTCTTGGAGCAGTGCATTGTGGGATCTGTGTAGGATTCATGTAAAGCCACTTCTAAATGTATATTATCAATATAAATATATATGGTATATTGAATGCTTATTACATTTTGGATCGAGAGAAAATTTCTCAGCTGTGATGTTTGTTTCAGCAAACAAAGACAGCAAAGCTACGAGCGTGTCGTTCATCAGACTGACATTGAGCTTTCTGCTGATTTTGTGACAGACGGGACACAATTTCACCAAATGATTTTGGGAAAAGCTAATGTGATTTCACTGCTTCTCATCATCTCTCTCTCTCTTTGTTTCAGTTTGTTTGCTCTGCTGTCGAAGAAGCACAATAAGGTTCTGGAGCAGGCGACCCAGTCCTTGCGTGGGCCTCTGGGAGCAGATGACGGGACGGTCCTGCCTGATTATGTAAGTGTTTCCTGTCCCTGTGGAGGGAGGGATGTGTGATTGTGACACCAAAATATTCAAAAATGCACTGATTCACATTCTCATTTCAGTTGTCTTATGATTCCCCTTCGTCAAGTGTTTTGTTCCATCACGTTTGTAACGTAAACGCTGCGATTTATAACGCGACTCTTACGGGCACTTTAATGAACCAATGGCACAATACATTTACGCATTTGGCAGATGCTTTTATCCAAAGCGACTTACATTGCATTATACTATACATTCGTATTTAAGTATGTGCAGTCCCTGGGATCGAACCCATGACTTGGAGTTGCTAGCGCCATGCTATAACCACTGAGCTACAGAAATGGCATACACCAATTTTGTGTATCTTTTGTCACCTTTCAATTGGAAGGTAAGGGGCTGTTTGGAGGAGCATTCAGGTCAAGGCGCCCAACGTGCTGTACCACCCCCGAGGGGACGGGTCTCTAGGACAATAGGGATGCAAATGATGTGTGTGTTTTTGACTTCAGTGTAACCTTGATGTATTGGAGACACTGTGTGTGTGTGTGTGTGTGTGTGTGTGTGTGTGTGTGTGTGTGTGTGTGTGTGTGTGTGTGTGTGTGTGTGTGTGTGTGTGTGTGTCTTTGCACAGCCTCAGGCCAGTGTCTTGCAGATGTCTGCTATGTGTCTGGGTGGCTCAGACTGCTGTCTGCTGTCCTCATTAGGCGTCACACACGTCCTTTGTGTCTCCTGCTCCATTCACATCTACTCTTCATCTATCCATCTGTCTCTCTCTCTCAATCTATTTAAATATCTTCACTCACACCATCATTTCTATCACATTGTTGCTGTGCTCAAATGGAATATGGGCATGTTTGCATTGAGATGATTACATAACTTACATGTACATTTTCCGACACTTTTATCCAAATTGACTTACAGTGTGTTTAAGGTATACATCCCCTGGGAATCAAACCCACAACCTTTGTGTTTTACACATTGAGCTACAGGAACAACTTGCATACAGATAAACACGTAAACATCACATCTCTCATTTTCAGAACATCCTTAGCTACTTAATTCCTCACAAGAATGTGTTTTGATGTCGAGTTATTAAATCTTAAAACAATTATAATATATCACTTTATTTCAGATAGACAGTGGAAATAAAGCACATGGATTTGCTGTGGTTGTGTCAGGCGTTTGAAGTTCGATGTTTTCAAGTTGTGGATGTAGTTTAGTATTTGATGTAAAAATGGATATTCTGCGTGAGGGATGTGAAGTCTGGATTTAGTCTCCTCCGGGACAGAAGATCCTCTTTTGCAAATGTACGATCATCCAAACAGTTTCCACACCGCTGTGATCTTTCTGTTTCTCAGAAGAGCTTCATGGGAAGGATTTCCTAAACCACACTTATCAAGCAAGAGTTTAGACTACATTAGATTTCACAAGTCATATCTCATAAGACAAACATTCACACACATGCATACAGTGTTTTTGTCTGCTGCGACTGTTATCATTGTTGGATTTTCTTTATTTAATGATAACAGATACACACGGGTTGTTATGTTAAAGGAATAGATCATCATATAGTTTTTATCAATTATCATCCTTATGTTACACAACATTTTGTCTGATGTTTCCTCTTGTGCTCCTCTAAAGAAGGACAGTCATTCTTCTTTAAAGGGCATGTAAATGATTATTTCTGTTTCTGAGATCAGACGAAAAATTTGGGTTTTCAGCATCAGCACAGCTTGTGTGTATGTGTACAGACACAGTGTTTTAATACAGGTCAGACATCTTCTGTCTCTCTGAGATGCTGTTGTGTGATTCTCTCTCCTGCTATAAACGCTCTTTAGATCACACCGGCAGCTGGAGCGTTTATAGCCGAGGAACTGAGAGCCTGTTTTACTGAACATTAGTCGCATCTCAAGTGCTGATCTTTTTTAATACATTTTAAAGGTTAGAGTTTTAAAATGTATATTAGCTGAATTGCATTAGCAGCACAACGATCATGGGTTTAATTCTTAGGGAACAAAACATACGGATAAAAGAATATATTTTTAAGGGAATACACTTTTTGTTTTCAAATCCAGTCTTCAGGACTTGACTGTCTGCATTGGTGTAGTGAATCAGATCTGTTTATTCGGACCGTCATCTTTATTTATATAGCACGTAATTAAATACAGATTTGTGTCAAAGCAGCAAATAAATAGGAAAATAATGAAAAATCCATATTGGTGAAGCTGTCAGTGTGTGTCATAAGCATCAGACATTTATAACGATTTTCACCCACATATGAATGGAAATGTTTTTGAAAAGAAGAGATTATAATTTTTTTGGCTGTTGATATTACATCAAAATAACAACTAAACAAATTTGAATCGGATACCAAATTGAATTTCTGAATGTTTCGAACGAATGTTGCTTTGATTAAAAAACATCTGTAACATAATTTAAAATATTCATTGTATAATGTGAATTTTATCACAGTTCTTTGCTATAATAATGCATCAAGTCACGCATGGTTGCTTGATGTGTGTTACTTATGTAAAGGGAGAGAAAATGAGCTTTTGTACACAAGCACAAGTAACCCCAGGCGTTCTAACATGAATCTATATTTGTTTGAGGATTAACAGCCTGTTATCACCTCTTGGCTTCACTGTAAGCTTGAACCCTGTGACTTGACCTTTCACCTCTGACCCCTGTGAGCCTATGGCCTTGTAACCATGGAGCGTTTGCCTCTTAATGGCCTAGATGGTATTGACATCATTAGCTCATCGTTAGAGACACAGTTCTGTCTCTCATCTTTTCATTTTTGGGTCAAGAGTTAAAATCCGCTGGTCTAGACACGTCTGCTGTAATCCTCTTCTGCCTGCACTTTAGTTATTAGTGTACCAGTTTCATAAGAATTTGCTTAATAACAGTGGAGACAGTCTCCCACCCCGTTAATATTCCCGACTGCCGCATCCGCACGTGCAGGGGGTCGTCATGGGAACGGAGGGAAGGAATTTCCTCCGTCTGGAAGCAGGGGAAGGTACGAGAAACGGGACCCAGAGAGCACATCCATTTGTGACAGGAATGTTATCTGATATCATTTTATATGTTTGTATTATTAAGAATGGCTTCGTGTTTGGCCCTCATTAATTTTGTTTAGATCAGTTTAAAGCTTCAGAACTGAATGTCCTCTGTTTGTTCCTCAGGCTCAAGATCTGAATGTCATCGAGGAGGTGATCAGAATGATGCTGGAGATCATAAACTCCTGTTTAAGTAACTCGCTCCATCACAACCCCAACCTTCTGTACGCTCTGCTTTATAAACGCGAGCTCTTCGAGCAGTTCCGCTCTCACCCCTCCTTCCAGGACATCATGCAGAACCTCGACACGGTGAGACGTTACCTGTGTGATACAGAAGCTCGGTCTCAAACCCTAGTGAGCCGTCTTAAAGTCCGTTTAGGAAAGTTTGACTCCTGCCACTCGGCGGCCATATTTGCTACGCGCCGCCTGAGCTCCTAATGGTCTGCCGGGCAGTTTGGGTAGTTGCTACGTAATTCAAACAAGAAGTGAATGGGATATTTCTACAATTGCCGGCTAAAATTCAAATTAAACGACATATTTAAAAATGGCATGAATTGTACCATAATGTTTGTTTCCTATGATAGAATTGCGCTTAAAAACATGATTTTTCATATTGATTTAGATACTACGCATGCGCAAAGTTTCGCTAGGGCGGCCATCTTGGCCGTTGCATTCCTTTCTATTCATTGTAACGGCAGTGGCGGATCTTGTTTTATTAATATCTTTGGCCGTCTGCATAGACAGCTACCATCCAAGGGAGCATCTAAAACACACAGTAGTTTCTTTACCTGTGTACTGTCGTTGTACTCCTGTTATGTATGGATGTGTGCATTCTGTTGAGTTGCCATGATCCAATGATGTCGTGTGTGTGTGTCACAGGTGATTGGATTCTTCAGTCAGCGTCTGGAGCAGGCAGGAAGTGACCTATCAGTGGAAAGAGTTCAAGAGGTCATCAAGAAGGGTGCTGTGGCCCTGCCGAATGACCGTCTGAAGGTACACACACACCTGATGTGTATTTACGTAACCATTTTCAAAGCATTTTACTTACTCGTAGAGAAAAAACATTGGTTAAAGACATGCTGTGTTTATAATTCACACACACATCTATCAGCTGTTGACATGGTATCAACACATGTAGACTGAAATGAGCTTTCAGCCACACCTGTCCATGACAGGTGAACAGAGAACATTCACCTCCAACAGCTGTGGGAAAATCCCAAAACACATCAGCCAATAAGATTCACTGAGCTGTAGTTGATGGTTCGCATCATTTCAGCCTTGACAAAGAAAAATGTTTGTTTCTGTTTGCTCTCTTGTTTGCATTAGGCTTATTTTTACTTTTGTTGAATAAAGCTGGTCTTTCTTCTGCATGTATTATGAATGAGAGAGAGACCAGAAGAACACGCGATGCATGCGATCGTGACTGTAGGTCAAGTGTTATCTTCATTATCACAAATGACTCCTGCAGGGCCGTTCATTACGCCTTTACAAGACACCAGCATAATGACATCTGAAGAACAGAACATCACGCACACACGCGCTCTCTTATCTGTCACTGATATAGAGGATTAAAGAGCGGCGTAAATCTCCAGCACACATCTTAATACCTGCTCATCCTTACCCACAATCCCCTCTGTGCCCCTTAAATCACGGGTCGAGCGGTTGGCGCGTGTGCCAATCGTCCGCAGGTTAATTGCGTGTTTCGTCGCATGTTCGGTGTTTCAGAAATCACAGATGACATTCATCATGTTTACGATCGCTCAGGAAAGAGGTTTTCATCTCTTCTGCTAGTAAAGATCTCTTTCTCTTTAGTGAAATGGATTTTTAGCCATTAATGTGTGAACCGTTTAAAACAGGTCTGCCATTAACTCTCAGATGAGAGGATGATATATAGAGAATTCACATGTCGTGCGTCATTGATAAAGAAAAGCATTTCCCATTATTCTACATTCAATTAGATCTGTGTCAGCTTGGAAATAGAAAGTGGAGCATAAAGCCTAGAAATATCTAGATAATAACTGCTAAAAAGTAAAGAATATGCATCAGTAAATATAAAATAATAAGGTTAAAATAAGTCAATAAATACACATTTGGATTTAAAAAGGTTTTTAATAGATTACATTTGAATAAAGTAGATAAATAAAAAAGGAGAAATGTTTATTTAAAATAGCTAAAGAAAAAATATAGTAAAAAAAGAGTAAAATATATAATAATTAGGGCTGTCAAACGATTAATTGCGATTAATCGCATCTAGAATAAAAGTTTGTGTTTACATAATATATGTCTGTGTACTGTGCATATTAATTTTTTATTTATAAAAACAAACCCATACATGTATATGTTTAAGAAAAATGTATAATATAAACATTTAAATATAATTTTAATTATTGTTAAATATAAATAAATAAATCTAAATATTTCCTAAATATATGTTTGTGTTTATAAATACAAAATGAATATGCACAGTAAACAGACATCTATTATGTAAACACAAACCTTTATTCTGAATGCGATTAATCGCGATTAATCTTTTGACAGCCCTAAATAATAATATAACAATATGAACTCATTTTAGATTTAAATATTCAGTGTATATAACAGATGCTTCTTTACATTTTAGGAGGGTGTTTGTGTGTTTTAAAAGGTTTGGATCAAAATTTTAAATAGCATGGCCTATCAATAAGATGAGGAAACAATATACTTGTGTCACATTCGTCTCAAAAATATTATCGTTATATTTCGTCTCTTGATAACAAAACAGACTAAGTATGAGTAATGTGTCATATTAAACATGATCTGTACTCCGTGTTCTTAAGTAATCTGCCCCTTGTGTGTGTGTGTGTGCTTGTGTATTTTTATATCCACACTGTGTGTGTGTGTGTGTGTGTGTGCCGGGCGTCCCCCAAGACTGAGATTGAAAATTCTTGTCTAGACATACAGACTCATACACAAGCATGCAATGGGCAGCGCTTATCAGAATTACAGTCCCACGAGACCAACTGTGTGCTTGTGGGATGTTCCCTGACACACACACACACACACACACACACAGAGGAAGCATGAAGGGCCAGCCAGTCTGCCCGGAGCACAGCACCGATATTCTTGCCTTGTTTTCATGCCGTGTGTGTGTGTGTGTCTGTGTGTGTGTGTGTGTGTGTGTTGTATAGAAACAGAGAAGCAGTGTGTGACGTGTACTTAGTAACAGAGGCGGTGGAATTCAGTGTTGTGTGTGTTGTGTGGTGATAAGACTGAGACACTCTGGCTCCTATAAAGAAAATGATGAAAGAGTTACAGTTACAAACACACAACATCATGTTTGCATTCTTGTGTGTGTGTGTGCGTGCGTGTGTGTGTGTGTGTGTGTGTGTGTGCGCGTGCGTGATATGAGCGATCTGTTCGACTCTGTGTCTCTGACTCGGCCCGGGTCTGTTGTGCGTGTCGGGGCGACCTTGCAGTTCATCCAACCATGAGCCAATTCTGCCCGGGCACTTTTCTTCCCAGGAAACACCGGGGTCCTGCAGGGGTGACGCATGTGCACGTCTGTGTGTGTTTGAGGAAAACACACAGTTTGACTTCGGTTAACAGGACATTTGAGAGTTGAAATATCCCCGCTGTGGCTTCAGAGCTTCCTTTAGTTAGACTGATACACATCCTGACACTTTTATTACCTTATTACATTTTTGTGACCTGCTAGTGAAATGCATTCAACGGAAAAATATGTAGTGATTTATTTATTTTTGTTGGATATTATTAAACAAATCACACTTGTGCATAATTCTTCTTTAAATAATATTACTTTATATAGAACAAATGCTAATATTAATGTCTGTTTTGAACACATATTTTCATTCCACGGTGTGCCTGGACATTTTATTTGAGTTTTTTTTTTATTTTCTTAATTCTATTTACTTTATAATTTTCCTGTTTTACATAACTTCTGTTTCTGTTTTTTTTATTGCATTTTTCTTATGTCTGTGTTTTCTCTGAAACTGGTTTGAAACATGTGAAATTGAGAAAAGCGCTATTATCACTGTTAACTTTAATGAGATTCATATTTGTGAAATTCAGCCGTAAGAATGTCAGATGCTATTAAACATTTCCTGCTTTCCGCCATCGGCCGCTCTGAAAGCCTTCGGCGCTCCGTGTCCTCCCCCGCGTGACGGGACGGGTCCGTTTGCTCCGCAGCCTCTGAAAGCGTCAGACGGTGAATAGAGCGTCAGTGTAGCCGAGCCAGCAGAGCCGGAGTCAGAGAGTCCAGCCAAGTTCTGAGCTCTTTCTGTGGAGTCAGATATGAAGGCGCTTCAATACGGCCTCTGTCTCACACAATGAGAGCGGCGGGGAATATGAGAGGACCTCCGTGAATTATTAATACTGGAGGACAACTGCGACTCACCTGAGCGTGGGCTCTCGGGTTGAGCGAGATGGGGTCAGGTCACCGTCCGTAGAATCGCCATCATCTCCCAGCTGCTGGTTTTGCTTGATCCTGTATTGTGTGAGGCTTTGAGCTCGGCCCGTAGTGTTGAGCTGCTCAATTTCTCTTAGACATCACAATGGAGAGCAAATGGAAACCGAGATGAAGAGTCTAAAATCTCACAATGTCATTGAGACAATGTCTCAAAACTGAGCTCGTCTACAGTCAAAAGTCAATATTATTGAAGATCTCAATATGAACTCGAACATTTCTCATCAAATCCAGATTATTTGACCTCTACAATCTACGTTCACGTTTTAAGAGAAACATCTGAGACTAACTTGATACACACCTGAGAACTCCATCAGTAACTTGTTTTTATTTATAAAAAGAGGAAATGTAAAAGCAAAGTCACACTTGACTTTAGAGCGGTCTGTTGTTAGATAACACCTCACTCCATCTCTGATCGGCTCGCGGGCGGCTCGGGTTAGAATCCACTCGTATTGTTTTACCAGAGGTTAAGAGACTTGTGTTCAAACATGAAGAGAAGCGTCTGAGGTCTTGCTGCGTGTCATATAATCAATCAAAGTCAAGTTTATTTACCTCACAGGTGTGTGAAATTACACCTGCGTCAAAACTCGAACACGAGATCTCACAGGTGACAGATGAACTGTGTTGCTCAACAGATCATGTCACACTTTTCATCTGTTTCTCAATGTCTTTACAGAGCGACAACACCAAATACAGCGTATCAAAACGTACCATATTTACAGATCAGAAAGAAATGTTTTCATAGATTCTTTTATATATATATATATATATATATATATATATTTGACCACAGACGCACAACCTAAGTTTCTGTGTGTGTCTCTCCTGCAGAAGTTTCCAGAGCTGAAGTTTAAATACGTGGAGGAAGAACAGCCGGAGGATTTCTTCATTCCATACGTCTGGTCGCTGGTGTTTAACTCTGGTGTTGGTCTTTACTGGAACTCTCAGGGCATTGAGCTGTTCAGCATGGACTCACCTTGAGCAACTGAGCGTGTGATTCTCCGAGCGATAAGACTTCTGTGTGTGTGTGTGTGTGTGTGTCGGATGCTGAAATGCCTCCGTCGTGAGCGTTACTGAGTTGTTTTGGTACTTTCTGTGTGGTCATGTGGGGCTCACAGGCTTCCATCCGTGTCACATATCCACGTGATCACCCCAACATTGACTGCACTGAATTGTGGGAATGGTACTGATGTCTTACCAAATGATTTGTTTATAGCGATTATCACCATTTGTGTTTTTTGTTTAATGAGGGGTCGTAGGTGAGGGCAACCAAATCTTTTTTATTTTCAGGTCAACATTACTTGCGTTCAGATTACAGTCTCTGTTTTGTCCTTTGACCCCATTTAAGATGTTTATTGATAAGAGAAATTTTATGCACAAACTGATCACATATCACTCAGTTATGTAGTCCGGGGATAAATACAGTACATTTATATATTTTTGGTTGTTTTATAGGACGCTTTGCTGTTTTAAATTTATTTATTTATTGTCACTACATTTGTTAATCGTACTCGAATATTATCCTTATAGAATCTTTGTAAGAGCAAAGAGAAACCACACCATTTTTATATATTGATTTTGTTTAATGTTTTGCTGTTTGTCCTTCAGTTTGGAAAATATTTCAATTAGGTTCACATATTTAGATACTTGTGTAATAAAATAAGCATCTTTCACATGTAAATGCAGCCCAGTGTCTGATTTCTGTGTGTATATATATATATACACACACACATTTGGTTATTTGCATGTACATTATTGTATAAACTGAGCACGTGTGTTTGTAGAAATCTTCATCGGTTTTTGCTTTTCATTTTAAAGTCAGGTCATAAAAGTTAACATGAATTGATTCAGTTTTAATTCGGTGAAACAGGATCATGATTCAGAATTGGATTTAACTTTGCTCTTAGGAGGATTGTTTCCATTATTTCGTTTAATTTCGTATTCAGAGTATCTCTAATGTAAAATACAACCAATAAAACTATTATAATCATCATTTTGGACATTCTTGTTGTTCTTGGTAATCATTTTCCAGGGTACTATAAAGAAATACATTATGTATATGACATGTCTGATGTCACCACATTATAGACAATATCATCTGAGTTTCAGAACAACTTACTTATGAAACTTTTGCAAATAGGTAACCTGTACACGATCTGTACATCAACATACTTCTAACAATATCATTTATTTTATTGGATTTATTTAACATTGACAGACCTCATGATTTGTGCTGCGCTTATCATGCGTGAATGTTTTCTAACTGAACGTGACGTAATAAACGACTCTTTCTTTAGGGTTTGTTTTATTTCTTTTTCTTTCTGATTGTCTGATGCCATCAAAATGAGTCATTTAAGAGATAAAAGCTGAGAAGACTTGGTCCGGCCGGTTTCTCTCTCTCTTTCTCTCCCTCCCTCTCTCTCTCTCTCCCTCTCTCCCCTCTCTCTCTCTCTCTCTCTCTCTCTCTCTCTCTCTCTCTCTCTCTCGGCCGGTTCTAGTTTTCCGCTGCAGGAATGTACAGGAAGTCGACGTTTACTGTAATTATAGGTCACGGATAAAGAAGAATTTCCATGAGAAAAAAGCGTGCATGTGTGTTTTGCAAGGTCTCCCGTTTGATCGAGATCTCTATTATTAAGAGCAACCATCACTATTCATCCAAACCCTAAAAGCATTAGTTAACCAGAACAAAAATGACCTTTCACCCTTATGCCATCCTACGATAGGTGTATATGATTTTCCAATCAAACATCATCATTTGCAAACATTTAAAGCTACACAAGAAATGTTCAGACTATTAAAAGGTAAGAAACAATGATTCTTTTATGCAAATTTGGTGAACCAAAGCCTTTATTATTAATCATATGTAATCTAATCGACTGTATTTGCAGTATGTGGTGTGTATCTCTGTTCTCTTTCAGATGCTGCATGGAGGTTTCACCTCGGTGAGATTATTGTTGGATCATCTTCTCTATTCCTGGTTCTGTGACAGCGGGAGATTCATGTACGGTTGGATTGTGAGTATCGTATGTGCAGCAGCTTCATTAATAAGATGCATTTTTATTATCAGCAAAAAACTCATATTTTTATTTGTAATGATGTGTAATTTGCCTGCGTGCTGGGTCGTTTTTAACCTCGTGTTAATGAAATACAAAGTTCCTGTTTAACTGTATAGTGATGTATATGAAAAGAACAAATGTATAAGGTCAGTCTGAGGATCAATCGTACCACACAGATGAATATTTCATGACTACATTGTTTCACACCTGTTCTAGAGAAATCCTTCACAGGGTTTGCAAAAGGTACGTATGAAAACACATTAGATAACAAATGATGTTAACATTATAAGGATTGGTGGTGTATATTATTCTGTACAAAGAACGTTAAAGTCACACATTTTTTTACTTTCATGCCTAAAAGTCAACACTTTTATCCAAAGCAACTTAGAAATAAGAGAGCATTTAACATTTTGTCTTGTTAATGGTTTTGCATGTCATGTTTAAATCATTTTTGTCTTAAATAGTGATTTGTTTGTTGATTCCAAAAACAAAGATCAGCTGACGTTATATTCTGAGAATTTTCCTCAGGCTTTGATGCTGATATATTTGTGCACATTTTGTCTCCGCATGTGTCTTTGTGTCTGTGGGTATTTCCCGATACGCGCGTTGGAGACAGCTGACAGCAGGTCATGCGTCTGGGTCAGTCTACAATCCCCACCCACTCCGGCACGGCTGGGGCATCATCATGGCAACCGTGATGCTTTTGGCATTTCGTTCAGTTTGACTGATGTCACTCAGGAACCTTCACCTTCCTTTTGTCTTCTGAAAGCAGAACATGTTCAACTGTGAGTTTACTGATGATATAATGTTTGATGTTTGTTAAGTTAATCATCTGATTCAAATGTTGTGAGGAGGAAACACTTTGAACCTTTCTGTGACCCGCATCTTGCTGGTTTTTCTTCTTGATCTTTTTCTAAATGCATCACCGAGCTCTCGTTGGTTCCGTGTCTTTCGGAACGACTCCAGTATACGGCCTGAAGTTTTACAGAGCAATTCAATGTCATATACGTCTCATAAAACTGAGGTCAAGAGGTCAACTGGCTCTCAGAAGTTTAGTGTTTACGATACCTTTCATTGACCGAGAGAGAGAGAGAGAGAGAGAGAGAGAGGCGGCCTGCAGATAGAGCCCAGCATATGGTGTCCCATCTGGGGCCGTTTATGTGTGTTCGTGTTCAACGCCAGACAAGACGACATTGACCGCAGTGTGTACTTCCCTGTTGTTTTTAGCACACTTCCCTTTTACTGCATAATGGTATGTCCATCAAACCTCTCAGCTGTTAAAGGGACGGTGCACCCTAAAATGGAAAATCTATTAAAAACAAATCATGCAAGATCTTCAAAGATTGCTATTTGCATCCATAAAACATATGAAATCAATGAACAAAATACTGACATGATGCTGCTGTTTGACGTTTAAGTCCACTCACACATTTCTCTACATGATCTGGTTTAATGTCACCAGCACATCCGCGTGACCTCTGACCTCATTTAAAGAGGTTTTCCTGTGGTCGCGTCACATTCGGCTCATGTCAAACCTACCAGCAGTCCAGTAATCTGTCTCAAACGCTCTCTGAAACTAACCCATGCCTGTTTTGATGTCCAGTTTGCAGAAAACCTGAAAAAATGTAGAAATGTAGTATACATATTTATTTGATTATGCTAGGAATTGTGGGTAAAAGATAGATGTGAGATTACAATATTAGGCCACAAATCACATGCAATGTTTAGATGAACAAATCAGGAGCAAAAATAATAGTGTTATAAGAAATAGACTAAAATGATAGACTCCCTATAAGAAAATGTAAAGAGTCAAGAAAAGTGTAAACCAACACTGTCTTCAATATGTGATATTTTACGTTATTTACTGCTACTGTTGTGGTTCGTGTTAAATTGATAAAGTGACGATTATATCATAATATAAGTGAGAAAAGATGCAATGTTGCAAAAGCAAAACCTCGACGTTGAAAGAATCTGACGAACACAAAGAAATAAAGAATATAAATCAAGGACTAAAATGAATTAATTTAGACTTCATATAAGAATGTGTGACACCAGCAGATCTTCATGAGCTCACGCGGCGCCAGCGGGGAATCCACGAACAATAGCGACCCATCATCATCATCATTATCTTCCTCTCCAGCGCCCTGCAGTCACGCAGACTGTCTGCAGTACAACAGCGCTGTGTCTGCACAAACATGATCTTATCTCTCTCTCTCTCTCTCTCTCTCTCTCTCTCTCTCTCTCTCTCTCTCTCTGTCCATTATGGGATGGCTCATACTGAAGTCCGAAGATATGATCAAATGTGAAATTATCTCGGTTACATTTTATTGCCGCTGTCCTTTCTTTCTGTGCGTTATTTTCTGTATTTTATTAGCACATTGTTATTCTCATATTTCACTGTCACGACGTTATTGAGTGTCGTTCCGTTAATGCTAATGTCATTGCGTTATTAAAGTGCTCACGAAGCGTCAGGCCACACATGTGCTGCGTCATAATGGTCACTGTGACGTGAGGCGCGACAGTGTCCGCGCGCCGCCCGTCTGTCACCCGGCGCGCGCCATTGTATCTTTCTATTGATCAGAGGGCGTGACCTCCCTCATCCTTTTAAAAACACCCGCGGAACTACTTTATTCTGTTTGCTTGATGGGGGTTTGACCTTTACGATGAATGGCCGGTTAAAGTATCACTTATGGATTACTTGTGAGGAAAATACTATAAATGTAGCCTACTATAAAACAATGTAAATATATTCCCCTTTTTTTATTTCATTTGTACCTAAACCTTATTTTTATTCCTCATGTCAAGCCAAACCTGTTATCTTCATAAACTACTGTGTAGTTTTTTGCTCAGCTTCAAATGCTCACAGAAATGTTTGTCGTGTCAATAAAACACAATAAAAGTGGAAGAAAGTATTTTGTTGGCTCGGTTGTATATGAGATGTGTTTTATTTGTCACCAGTAGGCGGCAGCAGCATTCACAAACACAGCCAAAGTCAACATTTCTAATAAATGTTAATGTTATGGGTAGAAATATAGGTATAGCCTAGATATTATCATACTAAAAGTGTTTATAATATTAATTCTTAAAAAAATAATACGTTCGTATTTTCTAAATAATGTACTTACACAATTCTTTTAATTTGTACCAGATTTCACAACCTAAGATTTGGACAATTTACCCACAACAGTTCTGGAAGAGGGATGTGTACCAATTCTGAAATGTCACGATTGCATCATAAATATTTGTCGAGTGTAATGACTGTGTGACATCCTCGTGTGCTTCATACTTAAAGTGAGTGGAGGCCTACATGTGTGCGTGTTTCTCGACTTTATATCTCTCATTCAAAGCGCGCGTTACTTCGTAACTTTATAACTTCTTTGCCAAATGTATCCAGTCTGATGTTGCGTGTTACTTTGTTTCATATTTGCGCAACACAATCACTTTTTTCCTGCCTGTTCTTTTTTTTCCAAAGCGACAGGGTGTCTAGACAACCACATGACCCGCGGCGCGCCAATGAGAGAGACAGAGAGACGCGCACACACACACAGAGAGAGAGAGAGAGAGAGAGAGAGAGAGAGAGGCGCCTGGTCTTATTCTTGTCTTCAGTGCTTTAGTTCTGATCGACTCGCTCGTTGTTTCTCAGGCTCGGGATCTCAACGCATTCATGATTTGGGAATAATCTGATCCGAACGCGGATTTTTGTGGATATTCCGAGCGTCGTAACATTTCACAGCCCAGATTCGTTAGGAAACACAAGCGCTTAAAATACTTTCTAGGTTTCTCAGACGTGGATTTATACGCCGGTGCCAAGTGGATCAGATCCGCAGATTCGGCTTGAAGAGGTTTGATGATATCCGGAGGAACTGAGCCGGTGGATCAGAGCTCGTGTGGATTAATATAGGACCATTCCGGTGACATCAGTGCGAACGCGTTATCTGCACCAAACCAGACCGTCTGCGGGTAGATTCGAGGGATTTTGGATCTAAAACGGGTTCTTGTTTCGTTTCGTGTCGGTTCGGTTGGTGAAATATTAAAGACTGGCGCATGAAACAGATCGCCTGCGCGTCTCCTGCTCGCCGTTTCTCCGACGCGTCCTCTCCGGCTCCGGACTCGGACCCCGGGATCTTCATGATTTGCGGACAAAATGGCCGTTTTTTAGCCGGGGAACCCTCTCGCCGTCCCGCATGTTCAGGACCAAACGAACGGGGCTCGTCCGGCGACTCTGGAGGAGCCGCGCGCCCGTGGAGGGCGACGGCGACGCGGGCACCGCGGGCTGCTGCCTCGGGAAACCGGACGGCGGTAAGCCGAACCCCGGCACCGAGGCCGAACTGAAAGCCGTGACCTACTCCATCCTGAAGAAGATTAAAGAGAAACAGTTGGAGGTGCTTTTGCAGGCGGTGGAGTCCAAGGGGGGAGCGCGGAGCCCCTGCCTCCTCCTGCCCGCTAAAGTGGACGCCCGGCTGGGTCAACAGTCGTACCCGCTGCCGCTGCTGCTCTACAAGGTGTTCCGCTGGCCGGACCTCCGGCACTCCTCTGAATTAAAGAGACTGTCGTGCTGTGAATCTTACGGGAAAACCAACCCGGAGCTCGTGTGCTGCAACCCGCATCATATGAGCAGATTGTGCGAGCTCGGTAAGACGTCACATTCCATTCTTTATTACATTTGAGAAAAGAGAAAATCACTTTTTTATACAGGATAGAGATTATATAGTAAATGAGTAACGTAATGCAATAATTCTAGTTGGAAATGTAGCTAAAAGCACATTAAAGGGTGAATATAGATTATGGTTTAAAAGCCTTTTGAAAATTAGAAAAGAATTATACAGCCTACGGAGTATATCCTTCATTTATTTGGCACAACAAGTGCACGTATGTTTGTTTTTATTAGTTTACATTTTACATTTACATTTATGCATTTGGCAGACGCTTTTATCCAAAGCGACTTACATTACATTGTACTATACATTTGTACATTTTGTATAGTAAGCAAGTGGGGGTAAGGTGCCTTGCTCAAGGGCACCTCAGCCGTTACCCGCCAGCCCTGAGAATCGAACCAGCAACCTTCTTGTCATGAGTCCAACTCTCTAACCACTGGGCCACGACTGCCCTCAGTTTAGTGTTTACAATGAATATTTCAAGCAGTTAACCTGAGTCTGTTTACATATGATTTTTCAATAACTAGTTCTGGGTTTTTGAATAAACAAAGCCAGGATCCACATTTAGTTTATTATTAGTTTTATTTGTATACACACTTTAAAGCTGTTGTGTGGGTCAGGTTGTAGTCTGCCTCTGTGAAGTTAGTTCTCAGCGATGTGTGTGCGTGCGTGCGTGCGTGTGTGTGTGTGTGCGTGTGTCTGGCGCCAGGCGGCTGTGTGTTTATCAGAGCTGTCCTGCCTCTAACCCTCAACACTACACAAACACTTCTTCTGCTGGAGAATGCCAGACCTTATCATCAGCCCACATCTCCACTCACTACAATCTTCTCTCTCTCTCTCTTTCCAGAATCCCCCCCGCCCCCCTACTCAAGATATCCCACCGACTTTCTTAAACCACCTGGTAAGTTGAAGTTTCATATTGATATGTGGCCTAATTCAAGCAGTTTAGTCGGAGTAATGACGCAACACGAGGCCGGTGACGTCACACACGCGCATTCCTTCGTTTTTCTCTCCCAGGAATGTGTTTCCCCTTCTGTCTCGTTTTTCCCTGTTAAAATGTCGTCACGCGATGCGTACGTCTGGCTAAAACGGTTCCTGGACGCGTACTGTGGTAAACTCGCGTGTTTAGACATGTCGCAGTGTTGTTTGGGTCATGTAAATACTGTGGTGTGCAAGTATGGAATGAATCACTCAGTGCCGTAGTACGCATGGTAGTAAAGGACACTGACAGTAATGCCAGATATGTGTGTGATATGTTATGATTGAGTTTAGACAGAATGAAGCTGCTGTCATAAGGTGGCACAATGCCAAACGCCACTTTTGGAGCGGAGAGAGAGAGAGAGAGAGAGAGAGAGAGCTCAGTGGTTAGATCATGGCGCTAGCAAGGTCATGGGTTCGATCCCATGTATTGCACATACTCAGAAACAAATGCAATGTAAGTCGCGTCTGCCAAGTGCGTAAATAGTTTGTATAAAAGCGGAAGCATGGATCACATAAGAGAACAGCTCCGAGCGGATTTATCTGCCGAATTAATCGGAGGTTTTGGGAGTGTCTGTTTCTTTCCTCTGAGTGAACTCGCTGTCTTTCTACCCACAATGCAGCGCGCTTCGTAAGTATGCACTGTATATTTACTGCAGATAAGCAACACGGAGAGCATGTTGTATTTGGCAGAGTCCAGAACGACGTTTCCTGCCGGTCGGTCTCGTAAAGATCCGTCTAACGTTATGTTCCCGTTAAAAGAACCAGAAACCGTTTCGCTCACTCAAGTGTCACAACAGTCGGTCAGTTTTAAAATCCTTGAAACTCGTGTCCGGTAATGTTAATAATTGGAATTATGAAAGGATGTGTGTGTGTGTGTGTGTGTGTGTGTGTGTGTGTGTGTGTGTGTGTGTGTTTGTACATCTATCTTTATAAGGACCAGTTTGAGTTTTAGACCAACAGTGTGAGGACTAGGAGAGACTTCCAGAGACCCCTTTAAAGGGCTGTTTGAGGGTCAAGACTTGGTTTTAGGGTGTAATAATATTATAAATAGGTTTAGGGTAAGGGTTAGGGTATGGCACTTAGTTCTGATGGTTAGGGTTAGGGGAATGGGCTAGAGATTACATTGCGTCAATGTCCTCGCAAAGATGGCTGCGCAAACGTGCGTGTGTGTGTGTGTGTGTGTGTGAAAAGAATGAGCGAAAGAGAGACGCAGTGGTGGAGGACAGGAAAGCCAATTTGGGGAGGACATTTCCTGCGGGACACACACACACTTCCATTAGCTGCGCACGGCTCTTGGACGACAGACAGAACAATAGCAGGCGGTTGATTTTCTCTGACTGAAAGAGAGAGTTTCAAGAGAGGAAGTTATTTGTCACCCGTGGACGACATTAGACGCTTGTGTGTGTGTGTGTGTGTGTGTGTGTGTGTGTGTGTGTGTGTGTGTGTGTGTGTGTAAATTCATCAGCTCGTGATAACGTCAGGATGAGACAGACTGTCTGTCACTCGCTGTCACACACATGCGTCTGTCGCCGTGATAACTGTCCGACGTTCACACGTTGCTGACGGCGAGGTGCGAAGAGACGCATTTGCATATCAATCGGTTTAAGCTCACAATTAAAGCAGCACAAACGAGAGAGTCAGAAAGTTTGGCAAGAACAGTCATGCTAATAGAGCCGTTGACATTTTAATGACAAAGACCGTTTCATTGAGAAGTTAAAGGGATAGTTCAACCAAAGATGAAAATCCTCTCATCATTTATTTACCCTCATGTGGCTGTAAATCTGTATGCGACTCTGCTTCAGTGCCCAAAGAAGATATTTAGAGAAATGTCTCAGTGGTTTTGTGTTCATACAACGGAAGTCAGTGGGGTTCAGTGGTGTTTGGTTATCAACATTCTTTAAAATATTGATGAGTTGGAATATCTGTGTTTTTGACGTGACCCTGTTAGTCTTGATCAGGCTTTTATGATTTTACTGTAAACCCCAGAGACAGACAGATTCAGATCGACAGTCTGAATCTGAATCTGTGGAACTTCAAAGCGAGAGTGGTTCTCATCGCATGAGATGGGATCAAACCGCTTGACCTGAGATGGGCCGTATAAAACATCCATCATAAAACAACTTTTTGTTTTGTTGTTTTTGATTCAGTTTTGAGCATGTGAAGTGTCCAGTCCTTCACGCTTAAGCCACATCATTTCACAGTTCAGCTCACTATTAACAAACATTCAGAAGCGTCCTCTTTTAAAGTCTTAAACTTTAAAATCACCTTTCAGAAATATGTTTATTTGTATATTATCTATACATGTAGGCTATACATAACCTTTTAGAATAGATGTTACCCTAATGAGATGTTGTATGTACATTACAATGTTGCATTATAATATTAATAATGTGTGCTAATGCTAACATGCTACGCTTAACATAATAAAAGTCCCAAATGTCCTTAAACCTAAACATACGTTAGCGACTCTAAAATAGCGAGTAAAGCGCCCACGCGTTTCTCCAGCGTGGCATCTGATTGGTCAGTGCAACCGAAAATCACCATGGTAACCGCACAGTTCTCTAGTTATCCTATGATGTGCGTTCTTTTGCAACTGTAAACAATATTTGCAACAATAAAGCTGAAACTGACCCTAGATCAGAACTCTGGTTAAACGCGTCTGACAAATGAATAAATGTAAATATAACATACGGGTTGATGTAAGACTTGCTGTGTTTTTCCCATCCGCAAGTTTACTGGAGACGGTCTCACCCCGTCGATGTAGTAACGTTAGGCCTACATCCCGAAAACCGTTCCGGGATATTTCTGTTACAGCTCTCACGCAAACCGCGTCCTTGGCAGAGACTTTCACCTCAGAAAGAGTTTATTTATTTTACATGGAAAAGCACGAGTCGCAGAAACTGAGTTTAACGTTTTACTTGAAAGGAGGGCGATCTGTTTTTCAGACACCGTGTCAGACATTCATGATTGACAGCTGACATTCATGATTGACAGCTGTCATTCTCTTTCTCCACAGATTCTCCAGGTTCTGCTTCCACTGAAACCGGGGGAACGGTCTATTCAGCCCCTATGGGGTTCTCAGGTAAGAGCATCATATATTTCTATATCATCTTCTATATTTCTATTCCTTCGTGTGTTCTTCTGTAGCTCTGAATGTGTTTACTAGAGAGCGAGTGAGCAAAGAGAGAGAGAGAATGCTAGTTGTAGGCTGCGTACAGATGTTTCTCATTACGATGACTTTAAAGAGTTTTTATGATGGTGTTTAATTCAGCGCTGGCCGTGTGTGTGTGTGTGTGTGTGAGGGGTCTTTAGATGGCTTTTCAGATAAGAGCGGTTAACTGATGGAAGCTTTACATAAACACATGTTAAAAGAGCTCAGAGTCGAGTGTGTGTGCTATAGGTTAGTCAGTGCATGTGTGTGTGTGTCGTTCACCTTCTCTGGCCTCCCCGGCATTTGTTTAATATTGTGTGTGTGTGTGTGTGTGTTGGATGAAAGAACAACTGCTCCTGTACTGACACACAACAAACAAACAGCTTTAATCCGCACATTTCTCCTGAAGGAAAAGCCATTCTGGATCATTTACACATTTCTTGTGTTTGCTTTTCGGAAGGATGTTCAAATATAATCTCTAAACTTTGTAGCTTGTGAGGGGTGTGTGTGTTTTCCTGATGAAGTTAGTGAATGAAGCTCAGAGAGGCACAAGTGTGTGTATGTGGGGGATTTTCTGGCAGAGGAAGAAAAGTCAGATCCCTCTCACACACACACACACACACACACACACACACACACACACACACACACACGCACGCAAGGAAACATGTTCCCACTGAAAATGTCTCTTTGACCCTCTAATTCACTCTCTTGACCTCTTTATGAAGTGAGTGAGCGAGCGAGCAAAAGAGAGCGAGAGATAAATATAGTTATTTAAATTGAGATGGAGACAGATAGATGGATTTGGAGATTGAAAGTTGCACGTAAACCTATGGCTTTAGGTTAATTCGGTTTTTATTACATTTATGTTTTGTGTTGTGTTGACTCCTGAACTCAGTGTGTGTTTTAATTTTGTATATTCAGTAAATAAACCGTTGTCTGTTTACACTTTATATGAAGGAAAGATGTAGCTCAACGTAGTTAGATTTAATTGTTATAAAAATGAAAGAAATACAATACAGCTCTTCTCCCTGTGTGTGTGTTGGGGATTATTGGATAAGAGTCTTTTGTTTGTCCTGGTTAGTCTGAAGTTATTAAGAGAT
>JAOTQM010000715.1:72500-80226 GCA_026939265.1 Oreonectes daqikongensis
TATTTTGAGAAATGTCTCAGTGGTTCACACGATGAAAGTCAACGGGTTGATTATCTACATTCTACAAAATATCTTCTTTTGTGTTCTGCAGAAGAAAGAAACTCATACAGACGATCTTATAAGTTTGTTTTCATGTTGACCTTTATGAAATAGATTCGCTTTAAAGCGCCGCGTCTCGGTAAACCGCAGAACTGGCTTCATGTTCTAGTTAAAGCTCTTTATAAATGACGTAGCCCATGTGATTTGGTTACTGTGAGAGGACATTCCCTCCGTGTAAATCAACTGCCCCTGGGGGCTGAATGTGTGGCAGGAACAGCAGGACTCTGGGGGAGGGGCTCGTCTGTGGCCCCGTCTAGACTGCAGCCACACCTCCTACTGTCTCTCCTGATATGGACGTCTGGTGGGGGGATTAGGGCCGTAAGCCTCCTCTGACCTGACCGGCCCCGAGAGACAGAGACCTACATTCACAGCCCCAGAATCTGGCCGAAAGCTCGACAGATGGACCAGAAGGTAAATGATTCTGAAATTATGAAAAAGTCTAAATAAGTTTGTGTTGGTGAGATGCGAGCGTGTCTGAAGGGCATTCCTGGGTATTAGTGTCTCGCCGGTCCTGTAATCCAAACGCTGCTAAAGCGGCTAAATCGTGTGCTGACCAGGAAACCCGGACAGACGTCTCGACCTCACACGACTGCAGAGAGACGCTTTATTCCCAAGTTATGACAGCTTTTAAAACATTTGAATGAACTAATGGACATTTCCACTATATTTGTTTCCGAGGATGTGTAATCCCTGGGATCGAACCCACGGCCTTGGCGTTGCTAGCGCCATGATCTAACCACTGAGCTACAGGAAAGCTGGAGTACATGTTTTTCTTATAAAAGATATGATATATAAATAATATTTGCTGATCGGTTTCATGTCAAAGGTCATTGCTGTTCTATAAGCAACTGAATATATAGAAAAAAAAATTTGTTTTAGAAATTCAATTCAAAGAATGAAATCTGACATCAAACGTACGCTCTAGAAGAAATGCAGTTTGTGTCAATATACTACGATAAATACACTATACACAATACAATATAGACAATATAAACATACACAATATACAGAGAATTCACATAGTGAAACATAATACAGAAATTGTTTGGCATTTTTTTGGCGCTATTTTCAATTCTTCAGATCAGATTCATGTCTGATAACACTGACTCGTAAACAGGATTACTGATATTTAGTTTAGCAAATTTGAAAAGCGAACTGTTTTAGTTTTAAGGGGTTTATTGTGTTGTAGAATGGGACATAAGCGGCTCACGGCTGTCAGAGGGACGGGACGGTCGCATCTTGATAAGTCTGGCATCCCGAGATGCTAAAAACAACTCGACTCAGACAAAACAAAACAAAAACAGACTGTGTTGTGTTGACATCAACCGTGGGATCGACAAAAAAAAACATTCTTATCGAGAACATTGCTTGCTGGAGTTTTGTGAGATTACAGTTTACAGTTATCCAGGTCAATAGTTCTGGATCTGATATTGATGTTCAAGTGCTTTAACTAAAACACAGACCTAAAGAATAAAAAAAATCACCTTTATTTTATTGAAGCGTTCTTCTTTAAACTGAAAAAATAAGGAACTAATCTTTCAGTCATTTTTGTAGGCCTATTTATAGAAAAACACCTAATGTACTTATTAAAAACAGCTAAAGTATACATATAAGTATGTTTTTAAACTTAAAAAAATATATATTTTGCTTCACTATATTTAATGAAATGACCTTGAAGTGAAGTGTACTTATTATTTGCACTGCAAAAAATGGCTTTCTAGTTTTTATTTTCTTGTTTTTCAGTACAATTGTCTCAAAGTTCTTGAATCCAGATGCATTTTCTTAATGAGCCAAATGGCTTAAGAAAATAAGTCTTGTTTTTAGGCAAAAACAAAAATGAAATGTAAGTAAATTTGTTCTTAAAAAAAGTTAAAAAAAAAAAAAAAAAATTGCCAATGGGGTGAGAAAAATAATCTTACATTTAAGATTTAAGACTAAGAAAACGGCTCAACTTAATTCAAGTTTTTTTTTCTTACCCCATTGGCAGATTTGTTTTGCCTGTTTTAAGCACACATTTACTTAACAAGAACAAGACTTATTTTCTTATGTCATTTTGCTTATGAAGAAAATGCATCTGGATTCAAGAACTTTGAGACAATTGTACTAAAAAACAAGAAACAAAATACTAAGAAAGCCATTTTTTGCAGTGCAAATAATAACTACACTTCACTTCAAGGTCATTTCATTAAATATAGTGAAGCAAAATATATATATTTTTAAGTTTAAAAACATACTTATACGTATACGAAAATGCATCTTGATTCAAGAATTTTTAGACATTTATACTGAAAAACAAGACAAAAATACTAAGCAAGCAAGTCATTTTTTGCAGTGTGTAAGTATGCATTCTTTCTTTAGATCTGTGTAGTGGTTCTTTAAAGCAACAGTATGTTATTTTTTTAAAGATTTTCTTCAAAAATCTTGAGCATCAATGTGTGAATCTGTGATGATGATGATGATGATGATGTCAGCATCTGTTGTCAATGAACTTTATCTCAGCTTTCTTCTTTTCGTTTTCTCTGTGATAACGCCGTTGCCCTCATAAGCCGGAATGTTTTTCATTTGCTCTTGACACGCTACGAATGACCAGCCGACTTCTGGCGACTACTGACTCTACATGGAGCCGATCTGTCTGTGTTAGATAGACGACATCCTCATTTCTCTCTCTGTCAGTCTCAGTTCTGAAATAAATCTAATCTGTCAAATCTCACCTGGTTAACACACACGGCACAAGTTGCTGTATTGTTGGTCACTAGTAAGGTGAGTTGGGCCTTGACTTCAATAACACTTCCAGTCAGACGTTTAGTTATTTAAATGTGAAGATGACACAGGGATTATATCGTTTTTATATGACTCAAATGTAATGCAGACTAACCCAAACCCTACCCTACAATAAATCCTATAAAGAAACATGAATCATTTTATCTATGAGAACAACAAGGTTGTAGCCCACTTTAGAGGAGACTTTATTTATTTTTTTGTTCAAAATGTTCAGAAATGTTTCAGCTTGCAGTCAGACAGACAGAAAGTGTTTTGTGATTTTCTGTGGCGTAATATGGAAACATCAGACACAGACTGATAATCTGATGTCGAACGAGATATTTTGAAGTCAGACAGGTTTAAAATGACAAGAGGGTGAGCAAATAATGAATCTTCATTTTTGGTGAACCGTACCTTTAAGAACAATAAGAACAACCTACCTGGAGAAGATTGTGTTTAAAAAATGTATTTATCATTTAATCTCCATAAACTAAATCAAAACAATATTTGGTGTGGCCATTGTTTGCATTCACAACAGGGTTTAACATTGATACACTAACACAGTTTTCAAGAATATAATAAGGCTTTATGTAGAAAACACTTATAAAACACTTCAACATTAAATTACTTCAATAAATAAAGCCGAGTTGTGCGAATTCCTGTGAGGATTGCCATAATTTACAGTGAGGAAGTACACAACACGCACGCACGCACGCACGCACACACAGAGATAGACAAACATCACCTATTGTACGGGCATCTTTCCATCTCTCTCTCACACACACACTCAAAACTGTAAATAACATTAAAAACACAAACTTGCTCATAAACAACACAACATGCTTCACTGTAAAAATTATTCATTTTCTTAACTTAAAAGTTAAGTAACTTAAGTTACCCGGCTGCCTTAAAATATTAGTTAACATCAAATTCACATTTACATGTACGCACTTGGCAGACGCTTTTACCCAAAGCGACTTACATTACATTATACAACAAGAAAGCCACAGGAAAATTACGCAATAACTTTTTTTTAAGGCAGTCGGGTAACTTAATTTGTTTCATTGAAACAACAAATCAATTTTTACTATGTTGTCTCCATACAAGACGACCGATTCACGAGTGTAACACTCGATTTAAAACAGACATACTTCAGTGTAAATAAAGACGCTAAAGTTTTAACATTCAAGCGCTTTAAAAGTCAACAGAAAATAAACCAAATTAAACATTGTTAAAATAAGACCGAGTTCAGACGAACAGCCACAAATGTGTGTGATGTTAAATAAAAGCAGACTCTGAATCAGAGAGATGAAATAAACCTCCGAAGTGACTCATTTGAAACTTTAAAAATAATCAGTAATTCTCGTAATGGTCACTTAATAGTGCAAAACAAGTGAAGCACTGATGTATTACATCAGATCATAAAAACAGCAGTGTTGTGTGTTGTGTGCGTGCGTGTGTGTGTTGTGTGCGTGCGTGCGTGTGTGTGCCGACAGCAGGCCGATGTCTGGATGTCCGTCAGTGGGGGGTGGAGGACTGCTGTCTGCCCCACCTGCCGAGCTCCTGACCGGGCGTCTCTGTCTGCTAATGTCCCATAAATCAGCTCCAGCACACTGGAGGGTGTTTGCATTAAGGAACTGCCTTTAATCCAGAGGCCTTTTATCTAATTAAAGTGTCTGTAAGAAGAACTGTAGGGAGTCTTCAACACCCCAACACACACAAACCAGAAATCAGAAACGTGTGTGCGCGTGTGTGTCTATTTTGCTTTCTAGCTCGTGGTGTACAAATCATTTCCTAGAAATAAAAAAGGAGATACAGCGATACAGGACACATCATAGTGACCACGTATAACATCTCTTTACATGATGGGTGTTCTGACAGTCCACGCACGCACGCACGCACGCACGCACGCACACACACACACACACAATGTTGATGTCATGTCACACACATACCTTGAATTACTCAGGTGACAGAAACCATAAACAAGCATCAGAAATGATGATGTGATGGACGGGTCTGATGCACAAAACACACAGGACCTTCCCGATGGGATGAGGAGAAAGAAATAAAGAAGGAAAAAGAATTATTTCACCTTACACAAAAATTGTGTTATAGTTACTGCAATACAATCATGGTAGCTTAGAATAAAAAACCATTTTTAAAGTCCCATATTAGTTATAATAACTTACATTTAAAGAGGGATCTGAGCCAAATGTGGTCCAGGAAAATCACAGAGACCTGAGCATGAAACCCTTAGAGAAGAAGAAAGTGTTATACTATTATTAGTATACTTGCACTTGAACTCAATCTTTAAGAGTATAATAATGTATAAAGTGTCCTAAGTATTCTAAGTACTTGACTTGTAGTGGTTTATATTTTTTTATAATGAGTTTTTCTCATTGTCTAATGACTGTAAATGTTCAAGTTTATATAGTAACAAATAATTAAGAGAAACTGAAGCTCAAGTACACTTAAAGGTATATGTCAAGTTTAAAATGAATAACTAAACAGAAATATATTAGTACTTCAAGTGCAAAAATAATATATTAATAATGAACTTAGTAAACCTATGTGTGATAAAAACGACTGAAGTAGTAGATTACTAAGAGTATACTTCAAAGTATAAACTTACTTAGATCAAGTATTGAACTATTAGTACACCTATAAATATATTAGGGATGTCAAACGATTAATTGCGATTAATCGCATCCAGAATAAAAGTTTGTGTTTACATAATATATGTCTGTGTACTGTACATGTTAATTTGATATATTTAGATCCCATTTAGTTATGTTTACCAATAATTGAAATAATATTTAAATGTTTATTAATTTTAACATTTGAAATATATGCATACATTTTTTCATAAATACAAAATAAATATGCATAATACACAGACATATATTATGTAAACACAACTTTTATTCTGGATGCGATTAATTATTTGACACCTAAAATATATTCGTCACTTTTGCAACACAGTTGCAGTAGAAATGAAAAACCTAGTTTGAAACTCAAAGCTTACTACATTTACACACTAAAAGTATATTTTAGTCCAACTAAACATTTAGTCCATTTAGTCCCAAGAAATATTAAAATAGTACACTTACACATATACTGCTTGTACATTGATATCTACTAAAAATACACTTGAATAAAAAAGGAACTTCTTTCGTAAGGGACATCGGACATGCATTATAAAATTCTTAAAACACATTTTCATTTATGTTTAATGAATGCCGACAAACCCAGAAGTGTGATGTTAAGGGTTTAGGGTTCTGTTTTGTTATATTGGCATATATTGTATTTAAAGCCTCTACACATCATACAGACGCTGTGCATCTTTTATAAACACTGGTTTTGAATTAAGTGACCAGAAGACCACAATGAAACGCACTCCATATAGTTGCCAAGCAACCATATGCCTGAAAATAGAAATGATCACGAATGTTATTTTTGACAATGGAGGTGATGAAATGTAACTCATCACTTACTTTGATCCGTCAGTCTGCGATTTATCAACTCAAACATCACTTCATACCAACAGTGAGCTTCATATTTATCAGTGTTAGTTTGACAGGTCTATCCTGCAGTATTGTATTAAGATTATAGTTCATTAACAACACTAAACCTGTTCCACATGTCAAAGGAGGGTAAAGAGCGATACACAACATTTACAGATCATAGCCACATATATACATAAGATTTTAGACTCTATATCATCTCTTAGCTTAGAGAGTTTATTGGCTCATTCTAGAATAAAAATAGATTTTTTTTGCTCAAAACGTCTTAATGTTTTCACATGATGTAAACACTGTTACATACATAATTAAATCTTAAAGATATTCCTTTAACATTTTATTTGGTTATAAATGTTTCAACCTGATCTCACGGGAGTCGTAAGTATTTTACAGGTGGCTAATTCGTATGAATTCATACGTTGTAATTCGTACAAAAACGTACAATTAGGCAATACTGAAGACCCGCCCTTAACCCCGCCCCCAACATCACTGGTGCGAAAGCAAACCGTACTGAAACGTACGACTGAGATCATATGAATTCATACGAATTAGCCAAAATTAGCCACATCGTATATTACGATTTCGCCTTGAGATTGCGTTGAATGTTCTGTTAATTGTATTTTGCGTACAACCAACGTCTGTGTAGCATTAAAAAAACTGAAATAGGAAGTTTTAGGAAGCATTATATCGTCTGAAGTGGTCTATATGTGAAGGTATTTTACTGTTGAACAATTAACAGGTTTTACTGTAATCTTATCGCATTATTTTTCTGTTCATTTAACATGTCATGAAAACCTGCAAGTTCAATTTCTGATTCGGCATTTTATCCACAGACAGAATGAAGTGAACTTGTGACGGATATCAGACAGAAAAATCCAAAATGCACAAAACATCAACCAGCAAGAATTCATTCTGTGACTTACAATCAAAGATAATCCCACAATTTTTCATCACAATTCGATCTGACGATAACGCAGCGTTTTCACGCACGCACACACAGTGTGTGAAACTGTCGGAGTTTCTGTGGGTTTGTCTGGTGTGTGTCATCACAAACACACACACACACACACACACTACACAGAATCACATGGAAAATGTTCTGCACACTTTAAATAGAAACAACAACTTTCAGTAAAGTTACTTCAAACTACTCCAATGTTCTTTTGTAAAGAATTTTTAAGCTCACACAACATACTGACTGAAGGTGCTTAACAGAGAAATGAACATCATTGTCTGAAAACAAATTTGCAATTGCAAAGTCATTTTCCTGTTCACAGTTCAAAACGAGGTGTGGAGAGAGAGAGAGAGAGAGAAGAGAGAGAGAGAGAGAGAGAGAGAGAGAG
>JAOTQM010000716.1:0-17500 GCA_026939265.1 Oreonectes daqikongensis
AATGCCATACATTTTAATTTATTCACAAAATAATTGTCACAAATGATTGTGACAAATTTTCACATCCAGCATAAAAATAATACACTTAAATTATCCAATGAAGAAACATTCTGTAAATGACAATCATATAAAGTGACCAATTTCTATAATAAGTGTTTTCATGATGTCTGACGCTTGAATCTGTGTGTTTTCATAAGTCCAGATTTCTCTGTCTGATTGTTCACACCTGGAGACGAGATACTGGGAACATAAACATCCATTTCTCTTCCTCTTCATCACCATATACGGGACGTCCAGCAAAGTCTGAGTGACAGCTCGAGCCTTCTCTGTGCCTGCACACACACACGCACGCACACACACACACACGCGCACGCACACCCACACCACACACACACCCACACACACACACACACACACACACACATTTATCCATCTGTTGACATTCCCACATAACAAAACTGCATGTAAACACAATATAACAGATAAATCTCAGTTCAATATTGTGTTATTCAATTCAATTTTTATTTATATAGCGCTTTTCACAATGAGTATTGTTGCAAAGCAGCTTTACAGGAGAAAGCAACAGAAAAAAACATAAGAAGGTAAAAATTACCAAACCTTTAAATAATTTAATAAAATAACTATAAAAGCAGTCTCCCGGTGATCAAGCCAACACGGCCCTTATGAACAGAGTTTACTGACTCACAGGCTGATGTAGGTCACGTGCTTGACTCAACGCAGCAGAGAGACGGGTCACGCACGCACACGCACACGCATCACATTAAACATGGTAAAACATACCTGACTTTAAAGCGGACACATGGGCTTTAATGACATCATCGGCGGACATCCTGTGAGACCAGAGGCTCGGTGAATACTGCCGCTCGAGCTCCTGTCAAAACACAAACTTTACCCACAAGCGCTCAACTCAACCAAGACCTCTCAATCAAAGTCTCCTCACTGCAACCGCCATATTTGCAGCTATTTCAGTCATATAAGACCAATTCGGATACATTTGTAGTAAATTGTGGAAGACAGAGATCTGTAAAATCTCTTTCTAAAGTCACAATAACACAACATATTTCTCACCAAAATTACCTGGCATCAACTGTGCCCTAAAACGTGTTTCTTAAGCTTGAATTTCTACTAAATAATTGCTCAAGCTACTGCGCATGCGCAAAGCACCAACACTTGGTAAGAGAGACTTCCTTTACATACACCGTAGCAGAGTGTTGAATCTTGATAAACACACACAGCGCTCTCTGTTGGCAGCACTACACATTTACATCACATATGTGTATATAAAAGCAGAATCTTAATTATCTTATTCTTAATTGAAATACTGTCAACGTGTGTAATTAAGACATTTGCCTTAATGCATAATTATACAGCAAAGCCAGAAGTTCTGCATCCCAATGCAACGATTCATTTCCATGATGACGAATTTTGGGCACCCTTGGTTCATATACTGTGTGGTTACCTGGATGAGTTTATGTAAAATATCTTACTTAGGACAGTTATAAATTAAAAAAAAAAAAACCTCAAATTTTCTGCAAGGGGTTCCCAAACTTTCGCATAACACTGTATTTCTGGGTTCATTCTTTGATATGACTGTAACTTACACATTTAACGCACTGTTAGATTAAAGAATAACTTAGATTCAGTGGCTAAATCAAACAATTAAGCGTATACGGATCACGTGACAACAAAATCTGTTCGTTTTCACATTAAACATTTTTATAATAATAGTAGCCAGCCAGTCTAACGTAAACAGTGCAGTTTTGACCAGCGACAGAATATAACACTCACCCCTCATGACCAATACAATCACGTACATTTACATTTATTCATTTGGCCGACGCTTTTATTCAAAGCGACTTGAGAAAACAGCAAACATTGATGTGTATTTGGATTTGTTATTAAAACACTCACATCTCTCTCATATTCTTCCACTCGCTCATGGTGATCTGCTCAGAACTTAAACAGAACCTTTGAACCAGCTGAGAACTGAGTACACACACTCATAAACGTGATTTACAAACGCTCAAAAAAGTGGAAGTCACGTGCACTTCCCAAGGCGTCATTATTGAGCGCGTGTTTACTGAATGCGCACTCAAACATAACTCTTGTGTTAATAGCATAACTTCAAAAGAAAGATTCATTCACTCACTTTTTAAAAAATCTATTCATTTCTTTACAAACATTCCCGCTTGGCTTTTCCTAAACGTGACGTCATGGCTGACTTATAACATAAGGGATGGCCGAACTAACGCCGATCAAAGCGAAAATGATGGCCGGCGTCTTTAGTAGATCAGTGCGATCAGAGAGGCTGCGCGCGTCCTACAGTCGTATTGGTCCTTTGAGTGACGTCACGACGCAGCTGAAATAAAGACAAACCCGCTCTGGCGGACATTCAAAGTGTCAGTGTGAAGCAGGACAGTAAGTTAAGTGTTGTAAATATTAATAAAACAGAAGATGGATTGTTTGAACACGGCACGGATTTTACCCAATTCACCGCGCGAAAGTGAGGGGACAAATACAGGTGAGAGAATAAATGCCATAAACATTTAATACTTTTAACAAGCGCCATGATGTAACCATGAGCTACAGGAAAGCTTTTAAAAAAAATGGATGTATAAATGCGTCGATTTTCTTCTTCTGTTTGTACGTTATTTGTATGGTCTGTGAATGTGATATTTCAGGATTAAACGGTCAATATCGTCTCTTTTGTTCTCAGGTTATTTTCGGGCCGATGTGTTCTCGGGAAAAAGGTGAGGATTAATAAATCATCAGTAAACGTATAATTCATGGTAACAAGCTAAAGTAACTTTAATAAAAAACCTACCGTAAACTACGTGTTTGTTTCAGCGGGTGGCGCCAAATGCAGTTTGCGCGCAAAAACCTCGGTTACATTGTACACAATTCTCACATACAGTATATATTTGTTACGTTGCTTTACATATAGAGTAATTGATGCCATTATTATTCATTATAAAACAGTACGTGTCAGTTATTGTCGTGCAGGATAGGCACTGATGACACTGATATTGTTTCTGTTTGGCGGTCTTTTTTTGAAACGCATTGTTGAAAACACCGTAATACAAACATCCCTGTGATATAATAAACATTCTCTAACTGTGTTTTAAAGCGTGACTTAAATTGTGTGTTTGTTTTTTTGTTTTTCGGCAGCACTGAACTGATGCGTCGGCGTCAAACGTTTCCAGATCGCGCAGTATTCCTGTTTGCTTATTAAATACGCCAAGAACACGCGATACTCACATATGGATATGGCCACACACACGACATGTAAGATTACATCTCATCTTATTTAGTCATGAAATAAAGTTGTTGAAGTGTCATTGTCTGATGGTTTTTGTGTGACATCTGCTGTAGGCACACGATGGAGGCGGTGCCTGCGAACAGTCTGAGTGACGTCAGGACGCTAGCGCTGCAGCGTGCGTCATCGGCATCGACGAGGGCCAGTTTGTACGTTCCGTTTAATGGCGGTTTTTAAGTCACTTCTTGACAGATTCAGTATGTTTGTACATTGTATGCACTATAAGAAGTTATAAAGATAAACAATAAATTACACTCAAGAGAAAGACAAAAGTTCTTCTGTGGTGGAAAATAATGAAAACATTTGACTGAAAGGTGCTTTGCATAACCAAGAATGGATCTGTGAAGAACGTGTTTATTGTTAAGAGTGTTCAGTCATTATGTTTTATGTTTGGTTTGAGTAGGTTCATAACTCTTTTGATGTGGTTTCAGTTTCCAGACACTGTTGAGTTTTGTGAGGAGCTGGCCAACATGGGCAAAACCGTCATCATAGCAGCTCTGGATGGAACTTTCCAGAGAAAGGTACAAACATGTAGGAGTTTATCATCATGAACTTGATCATTACTAAATCTACGAGTCGTGTTGATGACCTTTAACCTCTTGTCTTTGTGCAGCCGTTTGGCAACATTCTGAATCTGGTTCCATTGGCTGAGAGTGTTGTCAAACTAAACGCCGTCTGCATGGAGTGTTTTCAAAGAAGCTGCTTACACTAAGAGACTCGGAGCAGAGAAAGAAGTGAGAGCCTAGAAGACATTGATTCACTACAGGAAGAAGTGAAATTCCCTCTCATGACACGTGTTGTTTCTGTCTCTTCCTCAGGTGGAGGTGATCGAGGGGCTGATAAGTATCATGCCGTGTGTCGGGCGTGTTACGGCGGTTTGGTGGCTGGTAAGGAAAACCGTGATCCTCAGAGAGAAGAGACACACCATCACACCTGACAGCAAACAGCTGGACCGAAACGCTCCACGCAAACTCTTCTCATCCATCCATCTCTGAAGATCCTCACGTGTACTGTAGTAAAACATCACTGTATAGATGGAAATCTACTGGTTTCCTGTGTATATAATCACATATCCTAGTTATGGTGTTCAGCAAAATACTTTGTATGTTTGTTTTTTTATTTCGAATGATATTGAAATGGGTTTGTTTTTACTCTAGGTATGTTGTTTTAAATGATTTTAATTTATTTGTCTGACAAAACAGCCAGCTGATGCTATAAACACTGCCAAGAAACTCATGTAATGTGTTATGAATATGTACATTTCAATAAACTTTTTACTTACATATTTTTGTTATTTGTCATTACAGCATAAGACAATTCATTGCCTTCGAATCGTAAGGTATCCTGAGCAGTTTTGAAATATTAAGATTTTGCATTTCATTTGACTTTGTATATAAAACCTTTGTTTTCTAAATACGTCCCACAATGTAAAGAAAAAGACTCATAAGATAGAACCGTATAATTGCAAGGTGATGAAATATTGTGTGTATGTACATACAGAGCAAACCCTTATTTCACCAATGATGGTCAACTTGACAAGTGTGTTCACATTAACTATAGAAATAGAAAAAAAAACATCTAAACCTGTGATGGTTCACCAATAAGAGACTTCAATTCTCAACCATTTAAAGTTCATATTGCCAGCACCAGAAGAAACTGGAAAAACAGGAATAATTCACTCAAAAATAAATTGCGAATTTTTCAATGAATTTTCAACTCATTTTTATTCCGGTCTAACATTTACTTATTGTGTCAAATCTGTTTGAAGATTTACATAATGTGAGATTACAACCAAAAAGAACAGATCCAAATCTCGTTTTCTAACCCTAAAGCAAAAATTCTAATGTAATATGTAAACATCCACAACTGATCCCACTGTGAAGTTCATTACAAAAATGGATTTGTAAGAGACAATAAAGCCAACAATGAATGTTTGATCAGCTGTAGAGTTCAATAATACTGACCCAGAAAAACAGGCACATGAATGAATGAAATCTGAATAATGCAAATATTTTGTTTGTGGCTTTGAAATCAGGTCAATATTAAATGAGAGTAAACACGCATGAAACTTCATATGTCTCAGTATTTCTTAAGTCACTTCCACACACATCAAATCTGTAAAATGCAATGCAAACCTTCACACTTAACTCAACATTTACATACGAGCTTATTCACAGCCAAACTGATTTGATTTGTTCACAAGATGTTGAGATGTGTAATCTGGTAAATGAAGTGATGCTCACACAAGTGTTGTTCTGTTGTTCATGAACACAATGAGCCGGTCATTCAGTTCCTGTCATGAACACACAGTGTTTGTCTGTTTCTGTCCAACACACCACATTCCTACTGAAAACACAAAACATCGCTGTCATTCCAGCCGAGACGTCGCACCGTCTGAGCCGTCAGTAGTTCCCACATCGTTTCATCTCTTCTGTGCAAATCTGATGATCTAATCAGACGACAAAACATAAGAAATAAGAAAACATGAACAAATATTTACATGTAGAAGCTTCTTCTCTTCACTCCTATTGCCGGCTGTTGAGGCTCCGCCCATATCATGAGCTCTGTGACGTCTCTTATCTCTCTCTGTGTGTCAGTAGTGGGTGGCTGATAGTTGCTCTGTCCGATCGGATCGGGGTTTGATACGAAGGGTGGTTGTGGGTAGATGTCTTGGCTGTTGTTTTGTAAAGACGGATATGTAGGGGTGTGTATGTGTGTGGGGTAGGGCACGGTGGGGTCTGGGGCACCTCAGGATAGTTCTGGGTCACGTCTCCAACACCCTGACGAAACCTCACCAGAGCAAAATAAGTTAAAGCCCCTAGAAGAGAAACCAGGAGTGATTTAAGAGGAGAAGGAGCTGTGATCCATGACAGATGTCACACACTCACCCACGAGCCGATGAGAAGAACGAGAAGGCGATGACGGCGTGAACCGCGTCCGACGGGATGCCATTCGTGTCTGCGGTCTTTGACCACTGATCTGCGGTCAGACAGAAACACACAAACCACAGAAACGTCCAGGAACCTGATCCATACATGACAAAAAACAGACACGAGAATGTCATTTGTGTCTTTCATATGAGCTCATAAACTTAAATAACTGAAGAACCCTATCAAAACACTTCACAGTACAGGTGACGTGTGCATTTCAGACATCAGGATTACATTGGGAGATCTAAAAGAGAAGATATTCAAGAAACCTCTCTAACCTGACAACGCCAGATCAGCCATCACGATGTATTTCCTCTCCTGAGCATTGCTCATCGAAGGCAGGAAAGCGTCAGCCAATAGGAAGGCCGCACACGCCAGGAAGGCGATGACACCGATGCCCACCCCATAATGACAGACGCCATCGTTTCTGTTGAAGACACACTTGACTTCAGATTCACTGACGGCGTTCACGTAACCTTCAGCCGTTATAGAGGAGAACACCACGATAGCAAACACCTGCCACACAGAGAACACAAACATCCATCAGATACACATACACCACTGTTGCTAAGGTGTTGCTAGGGTGAGCATCATTCACATCACCACGCTCAGACGTTTCATAATAGAGTTCTCAGTTGGGTCTCATTTAAGTAACTTTAAGTCTCAGATGTTGCTCCTGAAACTGAGTCTGGAGGTGTAAATGAATGTAGATTGTTGAGGTGAAATAATCTGGATTTGATGAGAAATGTTTGAGATCTTCAATAATATTGACTGCAGACTTCTGAGCTCAGTTTGAGACATTGTTGACATCTCTACTGATACTGTAATGACATTTGTGAGACCATTCTCCATTTAACCTTGTTGAAGTCTTGGAGAAATCACTGAGATATTAAAGAGATTTCATCTGTTATTTTTGTGCTTTTGTGACAAACAGCACTACTGAATACAAAACCAAATCAAAGTTTTCATGACCATTTCATGTAATGTTTACTGGAACACAAGCACTTCATTCTGTCAAACGATTCTAGATTCACCTTGTATTCATAAAACATCACACTTGAGTCATAAATGATCATAAATACATGAAGTGAAATCAAGTAAATCTTGAGAGAGAGAGAGAAAGAGGAAGATGGAAACACAAGAGGAAGAGGTCACAACCACACGCGTCTGTTGACGTGTTTCATGCAATGTGTCACGCAGGAGATCATCCACCTGAAACAAACTCATACGACTGGAATCAAACTTCAGTATGAACGTAAGACACGCTGACATGTGACATGATCATGTGTGCTGAGGGGTCGCAGGCCTCTCGTGTTACCTGCCATCTGTTGTGTTTACATGTCAACACAGTGAGGGGCACATTCTGTCCTCACACCACACACACACACACACACACACACACACACACACACACACACACACACACACACACACACACACACACACACACACACAACACACTGTTTATCATAACCTCACAGGTTTTATGGTAACATCTGATCAGTGTTTCTAGTTTCAGTTCACTGTGGAAAGTCCCGTCACATGATATTTCTCAACAGCAAAACTAACTTACACTAAATTCAGATTTTGAGACTTAACAAATGAATAATATTTAACAATTTTTTCTACTACGAAAGATTTTCTTTTAAGACACTCAGACAGGTTCACTTCAATGAATTCTTCCGTTTGAAGATGAATATTCACATGAAACATTATAGCTTATCCATCTGTGTGTGTATGTAAGCAGAGATTATAAATGTAGCATAAACAAACATGCTAACGAGTCACAAACTGACGCATGGCTGAAAGTTAGAAACCGTTGATTGACACATGTCACTCACCCAACTGAGGAAGCGCGTGATAGTTTGAGGTTGTTTGATGTATTTAAGGAGATCAAATCCCGATCCGGCCAGAGACGCTCCGTACACACTGCTCGACTCCATCTGTGTGTGTATTACACAAAACACAAAACACACTTACACACGAGAGCTGACACACAACTCGCTGACACACGACTGCTTCCTGAGAGAGCGATGTCCGATTCTCGAAACAATGATTCATTTGAACCGGTTCTTTTTATTGTTTCGGTTGAGCCGATTTGCAAAGCGTCGACTCTGATATCTTAAAAACACATCTGTGTAACTTTATCTAAAATGTCGTTAAAAAGTAGGTGTTTACTATATAATTAACTAAACAAATATTTGTTTACAAAACGATAACACGTAAAATTGCGTGCAGTGTTTCTTTTTTAAAAACAAGTCATATATTTGAATCGGTTCATTTAAAGCAACCGTTCGAATAAAATGATTTGGACAATTCATTATACTTCGTTTAATATTCAGATAAACACAACAAATGATTTGATTTAAAACATACAATTCATCAGATTGGTAATATTATCAGAAGAAGTTGTTGAGCATCTTTTGTTAAAATGTATTTATTATTATTTAAAACCATATTTATTTATTTCTTTTCTTTCATTGCACAAAACCAAACACAAAACACACGTTTGTTAATTTGCATGAGGCACATTGATTTGAATCTGACAGTAGACACATTGTTGACCGGTCGCTGCTTCTGATTGGTCACAGAGCATCACATGAGCGTCTGTCCATTGTCTCTGTTTGAATAAAACCTTTGTCTGACCATCACATAATACTGAATGCTCGAAAATACACAACATATAAGTGAAGATGTGTTTGTGTGTGCATGTTTGTGAGGAGAAACACACAGCCAAACTCAAAAAGCTCTAAAACATTTATTTTGAGACAGCTCCTTCATACAGGACGGTTTCATCTCGACAGACATCTCGTCCTCCTGTCAAACAGAACACAATGTTTTAAACATTATATTAAACATCCGTGAAGTTCATTCTAGATGCTTTTCTCTTTTATTATTTGATCAAAATCTGTAGAAATGTGACACGTACCTCAGAATGAAGATCACTCGTTCTGTCAGCGCGAACAACATCTTCCTTATAACTCGACAGCATCTGAACGCAAGAATTACACACAAATTACACAAACAAAACCTAGTGCGCTGCCTACCTAGACAACCTTTAAAGACATCACAGGTGCATCCTCACAAACGAAATATTCACGGCTTATTCAAATTGTATAGCGGCATCTATTAAGTCTTTTACTAATAAAACAATCCCAGAATGCACTGCAGTTTGAGCTTTGTGCAAAAACACAATCCTATCTATCCAGACAGAGATGCTTCCATCAGTTTATTTATAAGCAGCTGTAAATCCATCCTCACTAGATCATCTTCATCCTCTTGTTTAGATGTGACTCCTGCTTCTCCAGGTCGCTTAACCAGCCTTAAAAAACACAGAGATCAACATCATCATCCCGCATCTAATGTGACATAGAAACACGGAGAGAGAAAAAACCTCACAGATATTTCCTTGAATGTCTTCTCCCTGTGAAGATAAATGTGACATGTTTGAATAAACACGGAGATCTGCTCATGTGACAGATGTGATCGTGTAGATCAACTCACTTAATACAGCTCCATAAACACAGCACGAGGTGACGGAGATGATGAGCAGAATAAAACAAGAGAAACAACAACCAGCACTGAAGTAGAGACTCTGTTCAACACTGCAGAAGAAGAACACGATCAGAACACGTTTAACATGTGATTTCATGTGGTTCAGTTTGTGTACCGTCTCTGTTGATCAGTATCTTTGGACTTGTGACCGTGTTGGTGTTGTCGAAAGCGTCCGAAGCTTGACAGTGATAGAAGCCGGAGCTGTGTCGACCCACAGACAGAGACAGAGACGAGTTATGTGTGCCGCCAACAGCATAGAAAGTCGCTCTGCCCTCCAGTCTGCTGTCATTCACAAACCAGCGATACTCTGGAAACGTTCCTCGCTCCACCTTACAGCTCATCACCACACCGAACCAACACCTGAAAGTCTCGAGCCACGTGTTTCAAGAGCGTCACCGTCACAGCGCCACCTACAGACTCTGACAAACGCTTTCATCTGCTTACTCTCATCTCATTTCAAGCACATGATTTCTACTAGAAATGTCTCAACAATGCAATTTAACTTCTACAATCTGCATTCATTCACACCTCCATACGCTTGTATTTTATGAGAAACATCTGAGAATAAAGTCAAACACATACCCACGGTCAGACTCTTGGTGCCACTCAGCATCCAGTTGCCGTGGTTACTGGCGTTGCATCGCACCCATCCCATGTCTCGATTCAGCTCGATGGACACGTTAAAGAGAGCCTGGAGTGTGTGTGTGGTTTCAGTGGCCATGATCTCTGTGTCGTTTAACAGACTGAATGTATTGAGAGGAGTTCCTGTACTACACACACCAACATCTGACGATGACTCGAACATCACCCGCGCTGCCGTCTTCAGGACCTCCAGAGACTCGCAGGCTTTGATATGTATTCTAGAAGAGAATCAAGCAAATCATTCAACACGTGAGTTTGTGTATAACAGAGATGAATGAGCAGTCTGACCTTTGACCTGCACAGATATGACATCACTGCTGGAGTTACGCATCATCGTGTCATTGAAGCGGTTGGATGCGACACACTGATAATCTCCGGCGTGACGGACGGAGAGCGAGTGAACGATCAGTTTGGACATGTGGTGTCCGGCGTGAAGCGGCCATCCATTCTTTAGCCAATCGTAAGAGACGTGTGTTCCTTCAGTGATGTTACACTGCAGGATCAAACTCTGTCTTTCCCAAAGATCATCACTGGACGGATGAGACACGATCCTGACGCCATCCACCGGATCTGAAACACACCACATCATTCATTCAGCTGCTGATGTCACACATTCGCTCGTGTGGCGTCTCATCATCACTCACATATGACTGTAAACTCCAGACCGTCACTGAACGTGATTTCAATCTCCGTGTTATTGTTTCCGCTGGCTTCACAGATGAGTCGACCATCATGTTTCTCAGAGACCACCACAGGGAATCGTGCCTCTTCTTGAAAGTTTACTGTGTGTTCACCGATCACCTTGTGCGGATTTCTCTCTTCATAAAGCTTGAGGATGACAGACATGTTTGAGGGCATTTTACAGATGAAGGTCTTGATCGAACCTTTGAATGCGGCGGAAGGACCAGAAAGATGAGGTTTATCAAGTTTAACACCTGATGAAAGAAAACACATGAATCAAAAGAGATAAAACACCTACAAAACTCATTTCTTCTCTCTCTCTCTTGTGTGTTTGTAAATCTGGATGTGACAACAGATGAGTTTTTTATTATGTTATCATGTTTTTATCAACTGCAGTTGGATTGATATCATGCAAAATGATCTCGTTTTGGAAATAAACTCTTCATATGTTGAGAAATGTCTTCATACAGAAGTCAATGGGGTTCAGTGTTGTTCTTCAAAATATCTTCTGAAAACATGTTTGACATGACATGAGAGTGAACAAATGATGACAGAATCTTATTTTTAGGTTTACTTGTGCTGTATAATATCATTAATTCTTTATAAAATGTTACCTGCCACTGGACACCAGACAGAAAAACCTGCTGAAATAAACACACACATGATGAAAAGAGATGGCATGTACACACATATTTAACATGTATGAAGGAGAATTCTCTTCACCGATGAAAATGAGAAGTTGTGTTTTCATTCTGTCAGAAGTTCTCCACAGAGTTTACAGCAGAACATCCACACTACACAAAACACACAATAGAAATCATGTAATACACACAGACGGACAACAAAATACAACATGATGTGTTACCTGCTTCATTCTGAAGAAATAAACATGTTCGCAAACACAGAGCGAAGCAAACGTCTAACACAGAAGTGATGAACCGCACCCCAACAAACATTCATCTGGTGAACACAGATAGACAACAACTCAACATATATATATATACAAATATACTGAGTTCATGTCATTGATGTTTATTAACTTTTATTAATGTTATGAAAAAAGAATTTGTGTTCTTCAGATACTGAATGACATGCAGTCTGTAGCTTTAATTCATATGAATGTGTTTTAGTATCACAACAAGTGATGGTTTAATTGTTTGGCTTCATTTACACTCTTTTCTAATATTCATATGCTTTGTATAATTCATGTTGTACATAAAACACGCTTTGCGGGGCTTATTATTGCTTATTTTGTGTGCTTAGAAAGGTTTCATAAGATAAAACACAGTAAATAAGTGATACTTAGACTATGTAAGCAGTTATAAAACAGTTTAGAAGCAGACAATCGGAATCAAGGACACAAAATGGGTCTTATGGGTAAATTTTTTGAAATTGAGATTTTTACGTCATATTAAAGCTGAATAAATAAGCTTTCTATTGATTTATGGTTTGGTATGCAATATTTGGCCGAGATACAACTATTTAAAAAAAAGAAATCTAAATATAGAGAAAATGGCAAGTGAAATGAAGTCCTTAGCATAGCATATTACTCACAAAAATAAAGTTTTGATATATTTACGGTAGAAAATGTACAAAATATCTTCATGAAACATCATCTTTACTTCATATCCTAATGATTTTCGACATAAAAAAAAATGGCTAATTTTGACCCATACGATGTATTTTTGGCTTTTACTCCAAATGTTCTTGTGCTACTTAAGAAATGATTACAAGATGGATCAGATCGTTCTTGAGCTCCTGCTGCACCGATGGGTAAAACATCTCATCTCAAGACCTTCATTCAGAATTCTCAACACATGCCTCTGATATATTTCCTGTTTTATAGAGAAAATAATTTTGTCAGAAACATCTGTTCGAAATATATTTATTGATATATAAAAACCACACAATAACAATAATACAACATCTCTGTTCTTCTGAAAGTCTCTTTCTCAAGAGAAATATCTGAGACGCTCACTGATGTATAGCTGAGATATGAAAGAGATTTCCTGTTTGTTGTGGATTGATTCAGGTTGTCATGAGGGAAAAACAGAAGCACAGTAGTGAAGAACTGCTCTCGTCCGTCGAGATGTTCAGAAACGTCCGACACAAATCTTTTGTAAATGTTGTAAAACCTGTGAATGCACTTCTAAAGCTCTAACTCCACAACCAGTGTTTTCATTTCTACAGTTTGTGTTTTGGAGAGAATCATCAGGAACTCCTGAATCTCTGAGATGGACAGAAGAAGAGAAACATATTACACCACCGTATCCAAAGCAAATTTATTCCAGACTTCATAAACGTATACTCACATTATCGTCTCACATTGATGGACTTCCTCTGACATGAGAAGGAAAACAGGACGTGATGAAAACGTCACAGCCGCTTATGAAAACATGCAATGAAAGACAGAACTCACGGGTACTGCGGGGTTCCTCAGTGTCACCGCTGCTGTTCCACAGGACACAAAACGTTCCTCCAGCTATCACCAGCGACAGGAAGCCACAGAAAACTAATGCAATGATCTCCATGGGCATGACTCTGAAACCTGCTGAAGAATTGAAATGAAATGATCACCAGATGACATTTCTAGAGTTGTCTGTATGCAGTAAACACACTTTCTTCTTATTGTCTTATGTTGACGTCTGTATTTATAATTTACTTCAACGGCTTCACCTGTCTTCTGTATGTGGACTCCTGTACTCTCCAGCCAAGTTGAGTTGATGTTAAAACTGTCTCTGACCGCACAGCGGTACAATCCGGCGGTCATGTGTGTGATGATGAGATCTGAGCGTGTTGAGCGAGGACGTGAGCGTCGCTCTCCGCTGGTAGAGATGTGTGATTCAGAGACCAGGAGAATGATGGAAACGTTCCTCTGTCGGGGACACATCTCAACCTGGCCGCCGTCACACACCCTCCATCAGCATCATAGAGGTACATCACCATCACCTGCACAGCGCCACCTACTGGAACTAATAGAAACACATGAAGGTTTAGACAGTTGGCAGAAGCTTTTAAAACAGTTTGTAAAGTGAGTTTTACACAGTGACTCTACACACACACACACACCCACTTCCAGATTGACAGGATCAGAGACGAGCTGTTGTATTTCTGTCTTGGCTTCACATCGAGCAGCTCCCATATTCACCCCCACAGAGACGGGCAGAAGAAACCAGGTGTCCAGTGAAGTGACCCGCTTCTCTTGAATCTCCAGCCCGTCCAGCAACAGGTGAACCATCAGCGGAAGACTTCCACGCTCCAGACGACAGCTGATGTTAGCCGCAGATCAGATCCATTACAGACGACTGTGAATGTCAGTGTGGGTGATGACATGTATTCTGTCAATCATAAACAGCACTTTATGTGTTTGACTTTCATCATGTGACGTTTGTTTGGATTGAAACTAAAGTGATGAATTCTTACTCTTCACAGTGACATCGAGATTTCGGCTGCTGGAATATCTCGGGTTGACATCCATTTGGTTGTGGGCCGTGCATGAATATATCCCAGCGTGCTGTTCACCTGCCCTGTCCACCGTCAGTGTGTTTTCTGACAGCTGATAGAGTTCAGAGGGGGATGATGTCACTTCCTGTTTGTTATGATACCACACGAAGGACAGGTGTGTTCCTCGAGAGACGAGACAGCGCAGACGAGTCTTTCTCCCTCATAGATGACGGCTGGATGAGGCTCTGAGCTCAAACTCGCACCCTGCACAGGGACTATATCACATATAATCTGATCATTATAAAGAGCTTCAATGCATGTAGATGATGAACATAGAGAATCTCATTTCACTTACTCACTACTAGTAAGTGTACCGTGTTGCTGCTTTGGCCTCCTGTGGTCAGTCTGCAGTAATAGTTGCCCTCTGACCCTCGGTGACCTTTAGGCTGAATGTGACCATGGTGTCGACCTCTGTGGAAACCAGGTATCCCTCATCTCTTCTGAGTTCGTAGGTCAGAGGTGAAGTCCAGCCTGGAACCTCACAATGAACTGAACTCTGGATCTCAGATAGGCCCGGCTGGGTCCAGATAGAACCGGCTGAAAGTGAGATCCACCTGCACACAGAGACTGAATGTAAAATAATACAAAAACACATGCTAACCATGGTTTTCTTCAAGTAAATGTGGAGGCACAATTTTACAACAACACTTCAGTTCAACTACGGTAAACATGTTTATTTGGGGCTTTTAATTGTAGTAAACCCATGGTGGTTCACATTAATACAGTTTTTACATCATCAACACAACTCAGAAGAATAAACCAACGTACCAGTTTGTGTCACAAGACCCGTGAAAACTGAAACACAACAAAACTGCAGTGAATGAACAGGACGTGTTTACCATAGTAAAAATGTGAGTACTCACCAAAGGGTGACATGAAGAGGAAATAAACGCTTCCTCCCATTCTACAGATCTTTGCTCGTATACTGCCGTCAGAGCGAGAGAGAGCAGAGAGAGGCAGAGAGAGAGGCAGAGAGAGAGAGAGAGAGAGAGAGAGAGAGAGAGAGAGAGAGAGAGAGAGATAGAGAGAGAGAGAGAGATAGAGAGAGAGAGTAGAGAGAGAGAGAGAGAGAGAGAGAGGAGAGAGAGAGAGAGAGATAGAGAGAGAGAGAGAGAGAGAGATAGAGCGAGAATGAGAGCGGCATGTGTGTGTGTGTGTGTGTGTGTTTTGTGTGTTGTTTTTCTGTTTTGTCACGAGATAAACACGCTTCAGTCCTGTGTCTGTTTACAGCTGCACGTGACTCAATCATCTACACAATAAAAGCTTTATTTTATAAAAATACACAAACATAACAACTGTACATAAACAACAGGATTGCAGCTGTCAGAGAGGACAAAATAACTCTGATCTGAGATCAGTCTTCTCATGCATCGGTGCTGTTAGTGTGTCGTCTTCTGTGGTCGCATCCTATTGTGCTTCTTGGCCAGAAAGCGCTTATCAGAACTGCACTGTAAGAGAAAAAACTGACCTTCAGTCTTGTACTTATAGCTCATGTAAATATTTTGGCCTGTTTTAATGTACAGAAAGGATGAGAGGACACACTCACCATCACCAACATCTCCTTCAATCTCTCGATGGCTTTACTGTTGCACGTCCGCGAGACATGTATGACGTCAGTATGATGCTGTGAAGTAAATGTGAGCAGGTCAGGAGAACATATATGATACTGTATGTACAATCTGTGACGCTGATCCGATCTGATCTGTATTGTGTTTTCTGTACACACACACACTTACAGTTCAGTCAGTATGAGAGTGAACGCGAAGGTCGTGGATGTGACGTAACTGATGGTGGTCTGAGCGGAAACGGGCAGCGTCTTTATACAGTCAGCAGTCACATTAAACACATTGTTGCCTTCAAACGGACCGCAGCTGCCTAAATCAAAACTAACAAGAGTTTGACGTTAGACATAAATCATTTATATGTCTGATTTGGTTTTATTAGTGACAACGTGTGTTAAACACCTTTGGATTCTGACACCCAGAATGATGACAGACAAGAAGAGACCCAACAAGAGCATGAAATGAAAGAGAACCGATGAGCTGGCCACGCGAAAGATTCTCCGAGCCCGAACACAATAATGCATTAATGTGAACTGAGAGAGAGAGAGAGAGATTAAAGTCAGATGAGATTCTGAAGTGAATATGAACACTCATGAGACAAGTCAAACCTTTTTGATGTAGAAGAGCAGGAGAAGGCGGGCGACGCTGATGGCGGGCAGCAGGGGGCAGTAGAACACACCCACCCATGTGACCGTCTGACTGTTCACCAGATCCAAAACATTTAAGGAGATATCAAACTGAGGCATGCCTAACTTCTGCCTTAGCCATGAAAATCTCTTCACCAATAACCTAGACACACACACACACACACACACACAAACACACATTTTGCAATGTTGAAACACATGACGAGTCTGGAGGTGTAAATGAATGAAGATTGTAGAGGTGAAATAATATTGACTTCTGAGCTCAGTTTGAGACATTGTCTTCTGAAACTCTAATGAAGACATTCGTAGTTCTCACATTCTCGGGTAGGCCAAGCAAAACGCACTGAAGAAACTCTCGAGGAGGTTAAACACGATGAGTTTGTACATCTCCTTCCCGAACTCGTTCTCTCCGCACTGAGACAAACACAAAAACTGCTGAATGACTTCTCAAGTGAAAATGTTTTAAAGAGACATTACAGAAAACAAACCTTGTGTTGAGCTCCTTGAGAAGAAGCCGATGCTATGAGGAAGAACAGATAGATGCCCAAAGACGCCAGCTTGAGAAAAATACTCCTGCACACACACAGTTCTCCATTAGTACTCACCGGAGGTTTCCTGTGACACGCTTCAGAGAGGGTCAAA
>JAOTQM010000716.1:22500-37500 GCA_026939265.1 Oreonectes daqikongensis
GATACTGTGGTGTATAGTATGGTGTGTGGAGTGTGTCAGTTTTAAGTGTTGAGCAGTCTAATAGTCTGAGGGTAAAAGCTGTTCTTCAGTCAGCTTGTGCGGGACCGGATGCTCCGGTATCGTCTGCCCGAGGGCAGCAAGGAGAGCAGCCCGTGATTCGGGTGGCTGGGATCACGGATGATCTTCCTGGCTTTCCTCATACACCGCCTGGTGTAGATGTCCTGAAGAGAGGGAAGCACATCTCCCACCACATGACGGGCAGTTCGCACAACTCTCTGCAGTGCTGTTTCCATACCAGGCGGTGATGCAGCCAGTTAGAATGCTCTCTACTGTGCAGGTGTAAAAGGTTCTGAGGATTTTGGGGCTTATCCCAAACTTCCTCAGTCGCCTGAGAAAAAAGAGGCGCTGGTGTGCCGCCTTCAGCACTGCATCAGTGTGAACAGTCCATGTGATGTTTACTCCAAGGAACTTGAAGCTGTTTACCCGCTCCACAGGTGTCCTGTAGATGGTGATGGGGCTGTGTTCCTTATCCTGTCTCCTGAAATCTATCACCAGTTCCTTGGTTTTATTAATGTGAAGTAGGAGATGATTTTCCTTACACCAGTGTGTCAGACTGCACACCTCCTCTCTGTAGGCCGACTCATCGGTGTTGGTGATCAGGCCTATCACTGTTGTGTCATCGGCAAATTTCACGATGGTGTTGGAGCTGTGTGTGGCTATGCAGTGGTGTGTGTACAGGGAGTAAAGAAGTGGACTTAGAACGCAACCTTGGGGCGCTCCGGTGTTAAGAGTCAGCGGGGAGGAAGTATTGTTTCCCATCCTGACAACTTGACATCTGTCTGACAGGAAGTCCAGAATCCAGTCACACAGGGATCTGTCTAAACCAAGAGCCTGGAGCTTCAGAACAAGTGTGGTCGGCACTATGGTATTGAATGCTGAGCTGTAGTCTACGTTCTCACATATGCGTTCTTGTTGTTAAGGTGGGAGAGAGCAGTGTGTAGGGTGAAGGCGATGGCATCATCGGTGGATATCGTGATAAATGACTAAAAATATGTGGTTCGTGTAATCTACTCAAACTTACCTGCTAACCGTTTGACTTCTAAACAAATAGTCCCAATCTAGTGACCAGCTGTAGGAATCAGTGTCAGGTGTTTACTGAGACTCTAAACACAAACACAAATGCTGTAAAGTCACAGATTTAAGCCACTGAGTGTCTCACATACTGTAAAATAATATAGTAAATGCAGTAAAATCCATTCATGCTAAAGTGTTTTAAACCTTACCATAGTAATTATTAAAGCATTCTACAGTATTTTTCATGACTTTTTAAGTTAAGCTATGTTCTTTCCTAACAGCAGATGTGTCAGTTGTTGATATTAAACATGGACAGCACACATGTTGTTTAGAATAAATACACACACAATGTGAATGCTTTGTGTTTGTGTGGAAGTGTTTAGATCAGTGTTGGTCTTTTACCCATCATGCATTGAGGAAGTAATCTGAGAACACTGGGACACTGGGGAAAACTGTGAACACAACCGGATTGTTCATCGCTGTTGTTCTCTTTCCAGATGTGAGACTGTGTGCTGGAACAGAGGTTCTGTGATTTTCTACACTACCAGCATGATATGAATCCAAATCCTGTGAGTGAAATAAATCAGAATGATTATAAAATGTTATGAAAGTGAAGTAATAATATAATAAGTAAGGAATAATCTATGACTAGCCGTGCATTAAAGGATTTTAATGCACAACGTGGAGGCTCTGTAAAGTGCATTAAAATCCTTTAATGCTCAGCTAGCCGTGGATTATCCTGCTTATATCATGGTCATTTGCCAAGTTAAAGCTGTTATTGATGTTTACAGTGTAATTTTTGATCAGAGTTGAAAATGACTGTTAGTTTTGTTAGTTAATTTCAAATAATGATCAAACTGACTGGAATTTAAGAGAGAGAGTTGACTCCAATCGAACCTGAACCGTTTTTCACAGCAATGGCGGTTCATGGAGCCTCTCAATAGTTCCTGGAAGTTACTAGTAAGTCAAAGTTTGTAGTTTGTGATGTCTTTTAAGCCTTTCCACACTGAGGCAGGGTTGTTGGCAGAGAACTGGTTTTCTAGTTTTTTAGCATAGCTCTTCTTAGCCACTCTAATCTCCTTGGCCTGATTGTACAAGATCCTGTCCCCACTGCTGTAGGCATCCTCTTTGCTTGGCGAAGCTGTTTGAGTTTTGGTGTGAACTATGGTTTGTCGTTGTTGTATGTTAACTGTAAGACAGTAACTTTCTGCTGCAGTAAGAGAGACAGTCATCTACTTCTTTGTTATTGACTCATAATGTGAAAGCCTCAAACGTGTGTGTGTGTGTTTGTGTTTGTGTGTTTGTGTGTGTTAAAATGTCTTGTGACCGCAAACTGAAGATCTGAAGTTCTGCCACCCACTAAACTCTGTTCATCTGTTCTGATGCGTCCTGTTACATGTTGATCTGAGAAACATAATAAAAAAAACTATATTAAAAAAAATCTTTCTACCTCTCTTTTCCTTTTCTAATGTTCTCTGTATACTTGCTTATACTATCTTGACGTTGTATCTGAAACTTTGTATTACTAGCACCTCTCGTGAATATTGCTTACTTAGACGAATCGCTTGCTGTTTTCCTCAATTGTAAGTCGCTTTGCATAAAAGCGTCTGCCAAATGAATAAATGTAAATGTAAATAAATGTAAATAATAAATTAGTTTGTGTTCATCTGTTTCATGACGCTGGTTACCGGCTTCCTCAGTTTAGGTTTAAGCCCTGACTTAATGAAAACTCATAGTAGATATCTGCAGTGAACAGTCACAAGTGTTTTGTCTAAATGTCTAATTTCTTTAACTGCAAAAAGCTGCACTGTTGTGTCAGACACTTGCTGATTGTGTCCATGATAATAATTTTATATATTTTCTGGAGGATAAAACCAATTAAAAACTTAAACACATTTCATGTCATTTGATTCATATAAATGAACTGAGTTTAAAATGAATAAAATATATATATTTGTGAAAATATTGATGACAATTCAAAGATAAGATCAAATGGAAAAGCTGTTAATTCTTTATAATACATATATATATAGAAGATTCCAGTGCTCATTCATCATGTGTGTTTTTCTGATGTGTTTCATTCATCTCGAAACATCTCTGATCTCTTAACATTAAAGTCTATTCATATCTCTGAGTGAAAAATAAACGTGTGTGTGTGCGTGCATGCGTGTGTGTGTGTGTGTGTGTAGATGGATTTGCATGGATGAATTGTTTACCTCATAATGTGAGCTCACAAAATAAAGTAGATGATATTTTAGGTTCCATAAGAGCTTTAACAACAGAAATGATCTTGTAAATGTGCTGATGTCCCCACAACACACTTCACTCTTATTTAAATGGTAGTGTTGTGATATATAGATATAAACTCACTCGTGTAATGTAAGAGTACGTGGATTCTTTCAAAGCGTGTGTGTGTGTGTGCGTGCGTGTGCGTGCGTGCGTGCGTGCATGTGTTTGGGTTGTGTGTTTGTTTTGTGAAATGCTTTTGTTGAAGGGTTCCTGACACACCTTCAGGTCTCCATACTACTCTTCTATGTGTGTGTGTGTGTGTAATAACAGACCTGTTGTGACATGATGGAGCTGAAATTCTTTCTGTCTGTGTGTGTGTGTCAGTTGTGTAGCAGCAGCAGCAGCATGACGGTCGTCCGTGTTTCTCTGAAGGGTTCATGAGTCCTGACACACATCATGGCCACAGGAGACAGTTTTCACTCTCATTATCGGATCATTGATCTGGAGTAAGTCACATTTACTCTGTTTTACTTTGTTATTATGTCACTAACATGTGTTGATTCCCCACCCTCACACTTCCTGTGTGTTCTGTGTATGTTTCCTGTGTGCGTGCACGTTTTTTTTTTACTTTCAAAAGCTTTTTAACATCGTCTGTGGGTCTGTTTTAGATCAGTGCACATTGACTTTTTTCTGGTCATGTGATCATTGTTAATGGTGATGTCATCACTGGTTCATTTCCACATTGTTTTTGATGGTGAAGTGGCTCATTGTGTTGAGATGTGTGATGTGGTTTTGTCATTCATATGTTACTGAGATTTATCTCACAGAAATGTCATGACGTGTGTGTGCGTGTCAGGAATCCAGCTGATGAAGATGGTGTTGATGGTTCCTTCAGTCAGCTGATTAATGAACAGAATCATGACCTTAATGCTGATGTCATGGAGATGACCCCGCTTGACCTGGAGGAGGAGGAAGGTCGGAACACACACACACACACACACACACACACACACACACACACACACATAATATTAATATAATAAATAATATTTACTGTAACCAAATCTAAAGTCTGGTCCACATGATGACATCATTTGACCGACACATAAACTGACCAATCACAGCGCTGTGTAAAGAGATATAGAGGATTGATGCTTGTCATGTTGTGTTGTGTGTGTCACAGATGATGTCCCAGGTCTGGAGGGTCCAGCATATCATCCAGAGTTCAGTGATGGACAGCATCAGAGGGATTCATTGATTGGAGAACGCTGGTCATCTGACACGCTCAGAGTTCTCTCCTCTATGCCCAGTCGAACCATCGGTGTGTGTGTCCCACAAATGTCTCTGTCATTAGAGTTTAGAAGAGATGTCAACAATGTCTCAAACTGAGCTCACATTTGTCTCATCTGCAATCGAGTCAATTTTATTGAATATGAACTTAAACATTTCTCATCAAGTTCACTCAAATCTACAATCTACCACCTCATGAGCTATAAAAACTGTTATTGATCAGAAAGTTCTCGTTTATTTAGACTTGATGGTGTCTCAGTTGTTTCTGTCTCTGAACAGTTGTGATACTAAAGGTCTTTCTCTCTGTGCAGGTCGCAGTCGTGGGGCGATCATCTCTCAGTATTATAACCGCACCATGCAACTGCGCAGACGCAGACAGAGCAGACCCTCCATCCAGCACTTTCCTCGATCTGCTCGTCCCAGCATCCGTGGATATCGTGTGGAAACAGATGGAGTGGGTTTTGAAGAAGGAGGTAAAAACTTCTGAAAGCCAAGACTGTGTGTTTTATAAAATCTAGTGAGCTGTAGCAGTGTCTGTTTGAGTCGACTAAGGTGTTTTTGTCACATGCTCATCTCTCTCTCTATGTGTTGTGTGTGTGTGTAGAGAATAAGAAGGAGCGTTTGGTGAATAATCTGCAGAATCTGTCCGTCGGTGATCGTGTGCGTATGTTGAGAGCGATGCCTCTGTGTCTGTCTGAGAAGAAACAGCTCAGGTACACACACACAATATAACACAAGCACACCTGCTTCTGTATCTGTGTACCACTGCTGTCTGAATGTGCCGAGAGAGAATCACTGAATCATTTTACTGAATCAATCAGAACTGTTAATGAATCTCACTCACTGACTGGACGTTCACTAACACCACATAACATGATACACATCACGACACGCTTTAATACATAACAATGAATTACTGAAGCATTATGGGTAAGAGTCTGCACGTTCACAGGACCTTCTTCATTGCACAACATGATATGAGTGCACAATCTCATAAAAACAAATAATAATACACAAGTGTGTTGTGATGTTTTGTGTTTTTCAGGATGTTGGCCACGAATAAAGCTGAACACTCTTTATATCTGAGTCAAATCCCCTGCTGTAGTCGGTTCAAGTATTACATCATCACCGTGAGTCCCTCACATGCACTATGACATCATCATTAGGTGTCTCCTGTACTACATAGAGTGTGGGCCAAAAGCTGATTGAACCTACACTCTTTTACCCACAATGCACTCTGATTTTAAGTTTACATCTTTTGCTAACTGGCTTTTTCCCATGATGCACCTGATTGTGATCAACTTGTGCAAATTTGCTGAATGTGATATACACTAGTGGTTTATTTTAATATATATATAATAAACGATAGTAAACCAACATGTCAAGCAGTTGTTTGTGTTTCTGTCTAAATGTGACAAACAGAGAGGAAATAACACAGATGTTTCTCAGGTGTCTTGAAAGTGGTTTCACACACATTATGCAAATGACCTGAGAGTGTGTGTGTGTGTGTGTGTGTGTGTGTGTGTGTGTGTGTCAGGTTGTGAGACACGGCTGGTACAGCTGGTTGTCATTTCTGTCATCGCTGCAGTTGTGGCAGACGGCTCTGAAGTGTGTCGGCGGTCGTTTCGGGACGGGCGTTCTCTCGTACTTTGTCTTCCTCAGAACTCTGGTCTTCTTTAACGTCTTCCTGTTCCTGGTGACGGGTTTGTTTCTGGTTGTTCCTCAGGCCGTGACACATCCACATCATGAGCAGAACACAAGCACCTGGGGTCTCGAGGTCCTCACGGGGGCCGTACGTTTAACTCTTTTCATTTTACATTTCATTTAAACTCTCACGGACCTTACAAATGTTTTCCAAAGGTACATTTATCACCTGTGTGTGTGTCTCAGGGTTATTTCTCTGAGTCTCTGCTGTATTACGGATACTATAGTAACCACACATTGAGCCGTTGCTCTGAATCATCGGCTCAGTCAGAGAATGGGATGTCCTGCAGTTCTTCATTATCATATAACATGCCTTTGGTTTATTTCTTCACTATCGGTATGGCGTTCTTCATCACCTGCATCATCCTCGTGTACAGGTGAGCTGCAGCCGTGTGTCATCATATCTCTGGGGTTCATGAGAAACTCTGTTGAGCTTGTGTGGTTTTTTTATCCTTCAGCATGTCAAAGTCATTCGGTCAGAGTTTTCGGATCGATAAATCTAAAGGACTGTTGGCCATCAAGGTTTTCAGCTCTTGGGATTTTAAAGTGAGCAAGAAAACTTCAGTTCGACTCCAGCGTGAGAACATCAGCACACAAATCAAAGTAAGAACACACACACGTCTTGTGTGTCGGAGCTGTTGGCAGTGGTGAACATGTGTGTGTGTGTGTGTGTGTGTGTGTGTGTGTGTGTGTGTGTCGGAGCTGTTGGCAGTGGTGAACATCTGTGTGTGTGTGTGTGTGTGTGTTGTGTGTCGGAGCTGTTGGCAGTGGTGAACATCTGTGTGTGTGTGTGTGTGTGTGTGTGTGTCGGAGCTGTTGGCAGTGGTGAACATCTGTGTGTGTGTGTGTGTGTGTGTTGTGTGTCGGAGCTGTTGGCAGTGGTGAACATCTGTGTGTGTGTGTGTGTGTGTGTGTGTGTGTCGGAGCTGTTGGCAGTGGTGAACATCTGTGTGTGTGTGTGTGTGTGTGTGTGTCGGAGCTGTTGGCAGTGGTGAACATCTGTGTGTGTGTGTGTGTGTGTGTGTTGTGTGTCGGAGCTGTTGGCAGTGGTGAACATCTGTGTGTGTGGTGTGTGTGTTGTGTGTCGGAGCTGTTGGCAGTGGTGAACATCTGTGTGTGTGTGTTGTGTGTGTGTGTGTGTGTGTGTGTGTCGGAGCTGTTGGCAGTGGTGAACATTTGTGTGTGTTGTGTGTGTGTGTCGGAGCTGTTGGCAGTGGTGAACATCTGTGTGTGTGTGTGTGTGTGTTGTGTGTCGGAGCTGTTGGCAGTGGTGAACATCTGTGTGTGTGTGTGTTGTGTGTGTGTGTGTGTGTGTTGTGTGTCGGAGCTGTTGGCAGTGCTGAACATCTGTGTGTGTGTGTGTGTGTGTGTGTTGTGTGTCGTGTGTCGGAGCTGTTGGCAGTGGTGAACATCTGTGTGTGTGTGTGTGTGTGTGTGTGTGTCGGAGCTGTTGGCAGTGGTGAACATCTGTGTGTGTGTGTGTGTGTGTGTTGTGTGTCGGAGCTGTTGGCAGTGGTGAACATCTGTGTGTGTGTGTGTGTGTGTGTTGTGTGTGTGTGTGTGTGTGTGTGTGTGTGTGTCGGAGCTGTTGGCAGTGGTGAACATCTGTGTGTGTTGTGTGTGTGTGTCGGAGCTGTTGGCAGTGGTGAACATCTGTGTGTGTTGTGTGTGTGTGTGTGTCGGAGCTGTTGGCAGTGGTGAACATCTGTGTGTGTGTGTGTTGTGTGTGTGTGTGTGTGTGTGTGTGTGTTGTGTGTCGGAGCTGTTGGCAGTGGTGAACATCTGTGTGTGTGTGTGTGTGTGTGTTGTGTGTCGGAGCTGTTGGCAGTGGTGAACATCTGTGTGTGTGTGTGTGTGTGTTGTGTGTGTGTGTGTGTGTGTGTGTGTGTCGGAGCTGTTGGCAGTGGTGAACATCTGTGTGTGTGTGTGTGGTGTGTGTGTGTGTGTGTGTGTGTCGGAGCTGTTGGCAGTGGTGAACATCTGTGTGTGTGTGTGTGTGTTGTGTGTCGGAGCTGTTGGCAGTGGTGAACATCTGTGTGTGTGTGTGTGTGTGTTGTGTGTCGGAGCTGTTGGCAGTGGTGAACATCTGTGTGTGTGTGTGTGTGTGTTGTGTGTGGTGTGTGTGTGTGTGTGTGTGTGTGTGTGTGTCGGAGCTGTTGGCAGTGGTGAACATCTGTGTGTGTTGTGTGTGTGTGTCGGAGCTGTTGGCAGTGGTGAACATCTGTGTGTGTTGTGTGTGTGTTGTGTGTCGGAGCTGTTGGCAGTGGTGAACATCTGTGTGTGTGTGTGTGTTGTGTGTGTGTGTGTGTGTGTGTGTGTGTTGTGTGTCGGAGCTGTTGGCAGTGGTGAACATCTGTGTGTGTGTGTGTGTGTGTGTTGTGTGTCGGAGCTGTTGGCAGTGGTGAACATCTGTGTGTGTGTGTGTGTGTGTGTGTGTGTGTGTGTGTGTGTTGTGTGTCGGAGCTGTTGGCAGTGGTGAACATCTGTGTGTGTGTGTGTGTGTTGTGTGTCGGAGCTGTTGGCAGTGGTGAACATCTGTGTGTGTGTGTGTGTGTGTTGTGTGTCGGAGCTGTTGGCAGTGGTGAACATCAATGTGTGTGTGTGTGTGTGTGTGTTGTGTGTCGGAGCTGTTGGCAGTGGTGAACATCTGTGTGTGTGTGTGTGTGTGTGTGTGTGTGTGTGTGTGTTGTGTGTCGGAGCTGTTGGCAGTGGTGAACATCAATGTGTGTGTGTGTGTGTGTGTGTGTGTGTGTGTGTGCGCAGGAGCTGTTAGCAGTGGTGAACATCAATGTGTGTGTGTGTGTGTGTGTGTGTGCAGGAGCTGTTAGCAGTGGTGAACATCTGTGTGTGTGTGTGTGTGTGTGTGTGCGCAGGAGCTGTTAGCAGTGGTGAACATCTGTGTGTGTGTGTGTGTGTGTGTGTGTGTGTGTGTGTGTGCGCGCGCGCAGGAGCTGTTAGCAGTGGTGAACATCAATGTGTGTGTGTGTGTGTGTGTGTGTGTGCGCAGGAGCTGTTAGCAGTGGTGAACATCTGTGTGTGTGTGTGTGTGTGTGTGTGTGTGTGCGCAGGAGCTGTTAGCAGAGGTGAACATCTGTGTGTGTGTGTGTGTGTGTGTGTGTGTGTGTGTGCGCGCGCAGGAGCTGTTAGCAGTGGTGAACATCAATGTGTGTGTGTGTGTGTGTGTGTGTGTGTGTGTGCGCAGGAGCTGTTAGCAGTGGTGAACATCTGTGTGTGTGTGTGTGTGTGTGTGTGTGTGCGCAGGAGCTGTTAGCAGAGGTGAACATCTGTGTGTGTGTGTGTGTGTGTGTGTGTGCGCGCGCAGGAGCTGTTAGCAGTGGTGAACATCAATGTGTGTGTGTGTGTGTGTGTGTGTGTGTGTGCGCAGGAGCTGTTAGCAGTGGTGAACATCTGTGTGTGTGTGTGTGTGTGTGTGTGTGTGTGCGCAGGAGCTGTTAGCAGAGGTGAACTGTCAGGAGTTGAAGTTTCCTGTTCTTCAGCGTTTGTTCCGGTTCTTCATTCACATGTTGGCGTGGATCATGTGTTTGGGCAGCACACTGTTGTGTGTTCTTGCTGTGTATTATGTCTCTGAAAATATGCACAAGGTACCACACACACACACACTTCTGTCACTCAACATAAGTTGCAGACACATCAAGATGACTTTTTTTTTACTCTCTTGTCTCTCCCTCGTCTCTCAGGATCTGCAGAATCGTGCTAACTCTTCTGGCAGTCTGAAGGATGCGAGTCTGTTGGCTCTTCCTGTGGTCGTGTCGAGCTTTAATCTGCTCCTGCCGGGATTCTTCAACGCTGTGGCCTGGATGGAAGAATATGATTCTCCAAGTGTGCTCAATTACATCTCCATTAGCAGGTATTCACGTGTGTCGAGCAGCGGATGATAAATGATTGAGAATCTTCTCTTATCATGTGTGTGTCTCACAGGAATCTGTTGTTGAAAGTGAGTGTGTTGGGTGTGTTGTGTTATCATTGGTTGGGTCGTGTGGCGTCAGATCCTAAGAGTTTGGGTTTACAGGTGAGACCTGCAGACACACACGCATGATTTCCAGCACTGCAGATGTGTGTGTGTGTCTGTGTGTGTGTGACGTGTTGTTGTGTTGTGTCAGTGTTGGGAGAGTTTTGTAGGTCAGGAGTTGTATCGGTTTCTGCTGATGGACTTCATCTTCTCTCTTCTGGACACGTTCTTTGGAGAGTTTTTGTGGAGGTAAGACACAAGTACAGCTCTTGAACACAAACTCAGTGCTGAAGTTTGTTCATTCATTGTGTTGTGTGTGTCTCAGGATGTTTTCTCAGAAAGTTCTAAAGAGGAAGAGGAAACCCGTGTTTGATATCGCAAGGAATGTTCTAGAGCTCATCTATGGACAAACTCTCGCCTGGTAAACATATCCCAGAATACTCTCATATTATAAATAAATGCTGTGTATTTCATTCAATAACCAACAGATTTTTGATGCTTATGTTTTTTCTGGTGTAAAAGACAAAACTCTTGTTTGTGTTTGTTTTGTGATGGCACAACTTCTTTATTTCTGACTTCTTGTGTGTAAACTCATGATAGAAGTGTGATGTGTATATATTGTGTGTGTGTGCAGGTTGGGTTTTCTGTTCTCTCCACTCCTACCTGCTGTTCAGTTGATGAAACTACTGATTCTCTTCTACATCAAGAAGGTGTGTGTGCTTGTGTGTGTGTCTGATCTAATGGTGTGTGTGTGCGTGTGTGTGTCTGATTTAATGGTGCGTGTGTGTGTGTCTGATCTAATGGTGTGTGTGTGTGTCTGATCTAATGGTGTGTGTGCGTGCGTGTGTCTGATCTAATGGTGTGTGTGATCTGATGGTGTGTGTGATCTGATGGTGTGCGTGCGTGTGTCTGATCTAATGGTGTGTGTGCGTGTGTGTGTGTCTGATCTAATGGTGTGTGTGCGTGTGTGTGTCTGATTTAATGGTGCGTGTGTGTGTGTCTGATCTAATGGTGTGTGTGTGTGTCTGATCTAATGGTGTGTGTGATCTGATGGTGTGTGTGATCTGATGGTGTGTGTGATCTGATGGTGTGCGTGCGTGTGTCTGATCTAATGGTGTGTGTGCGTGTGTGTGTCTGATCTAATGGTGTGTGTGCGTGTGTGTGTCTGATCTAATGGTGTGTGCGTGTGTGTGTCTGATCTAATGGTGTGTGTGCGTGCGTGTGTCTGATCTAATGGTGTGTGTGTGTGTCTGATCTAATGGTGTGTGTGCGTGCGTGTGTCTGATCTAATGGTGTGTGTGTGTGTGCGTGCGTGTGTCTGATCTAATGGTGTGTGTGCGTGCATGTGTCTGATCTAATGGTGTGTGTGCGTGCGTGTGTCTGATCTAATGGTGTGTGTGCGTGCGTGTGTCTGATCTAATGGTGTGTGTGTGTGTGCGTGCGTGTGTCTGATCTAATGGTGTGTGTGATCTGATGGTGTGCGTGCGTGTGTCTGATCTAATGGTGTGTGTGTGTGTGTGTCTGATCTAATGGTGTGTGTGCGTGCGTGTGTCTGATCTAATGGTGTGCGTGCGTGCGTGTGTCTGATCTAATGGTGTGCGTGTGTGTGTCTGATCTAATGGTGTGCGTGTGTGTGTCTGATCTAATGGTGTGTGTGCGTGCGTGTGTCTGATCTAATGGTGTGTGTGATCTGATGGTGTGCGTGCGTGTGTCTGATCTAATGGTGTGTGTGTGTGTGTCTGATCTAATGGTGTGTGTGCGTGCGTGTGTCTGATCTAATGGTGTGTGTGATCTGATGGTGTGCGTGCGTGTGTCTGATCTAATGGTGTGTAGGTGAGTCTGATGATGAACTGTCAGGCGTCTGGAAAGCCCTGGAGAGCCTGTCAGATGACCACCATCTTCATCACACTGCTGTGTTTCCCAGCATTCCTCAGTGCTGCTGTGTGTGTGACATACACCATGTGGACGTAAGTGTTAAACGCACACACACACACACACACACACACACACACACACACACACACACACACACACACACACACACACACACACACACACACACACACTGTCAATGAAGGATGATTAATTCTTTTTGATTGATTGATTGATTGTGTGTGTGTGTGTGTGTGTGTGTGTGTGTGTGTGTGTGTGTGTGTGTGTGTGTGTGTGTGTGTCAGGTTAAAGCCGTCCGTCAGCTGCGGTCCGTTTCGAGGATTAGAGACGATGATCCAGGCAGGAAAACTTTGGGTGAATAAATTGGCAGATCCAAACTCTAATCTGCACTGGCTCACCTGGGCTCACACGTACCTGGTGGAGAATCCTCTCTTCCTCTTCCTGTCAGCTGGTGTCTTCCTGTGAGTCTCACTGCGTTCTGCTCGTCTCTCTCCAAAACAACAACAATGAACGAATGAATGAATATTTGCTCTCTGTGACCGTCTGCAGGATCGTGATTTACTTCCACAGTCAGGTGGTTGATGGTCAGAGGAAGATCATTGAACTTCTGCAGGAACAGATTGAAAATGTAAGACACAACAACACATGATAGAATCATTAATGTCTGATTCTGGATGTCATTTCCTGTCCTGACACCGCTTCTCTGTGCAGGAGGGAGAAGATAAAAAGTTCCTCATCACTCGACTGCAGGACATCCATGAACGGAGACGTACCGTGTCACCACGACGTGTGAGAGGAACCAGTGAGGTACACACACACACATGAACAGATGGGCCTCTGTCAACCTTCAGATGATCATTCTTACATCTAACAAAGTTTGTGTTTCATGATGTGATGATGTTCATTTGGATCCTGCTGTTTGTGTCGTTCCAGAACTCCAGCTGTTCATGAGACGAATGACACAAGATGAGCCGGAAAAGAAAAACTTTGTGGACATGACGTACAAGAACGTGAACGTTTACTGTACATAATATAGATTTATATTCTCTAGAGGAAGATCCGGGTCAATGACTGGATTAAAGGGAAGTTAACTGGACGTTTGTCACTGGTTTGGTGGGTTGTTTCTGTGATAATTCACTCTGGTGTCATCTTATGTTTGGAGACACTTTTATTTTGACTGTGAATAGAGGGAATATTTAATACTCACTGATGTTGACAACTGGAAAACCTTTTTTAGTGTGTTAGTATATAACCATTTTAAATAAACCTTTTTACATGAAATCCTGCCTTTAGTTTGATTTGAAATCTGTAATCGAGCATCAGCTCTGTGTTTCTTAGCACATATGAAGACAGTCATTGTAATGTATTGTTCATTTATTTTATGAAGTCATGCAAACGGCATATGTATTTATGTACACTTTACACCTCATCCATAATGGCTCATAAATATGATTTACATAAAATAAATAACATAACGTAGCTTAAGGTTGTTCTTTGTTTGAACACATACAGGTCAAGTGTTATAAAGGTAAATAAAGACTGAAGAATTGATGGGGTCATGAATCAATATCCTTCAAAACAATCTTGTGGATGTGAAGTGTGGTGAGAATAAACCTGAGCAGGAATCTGTTCTTCTGTGATGTGAGCAGCTTCAGTGTCTCTGATGGATGAAATATCCACGAGCTTAAACAATGTTCCAGTATTTCTTGTGAGTGAGTGTTCTGCATCTGTCCATCATGTCCAGATTGTTTTACTGTAATGCATCTGATGACCAGCAGAGGAAGTCTGTTGTCATGATTAAGTTGAGCTAGAGCAGAACAAAACATCCTTCAGTCCATTAAAGGAAAACATGACCCAAAAATCGAATGAATTTTCATTTCTGGGTGAACTTTTCCTGGATAGAGATTCCAACATTCACCGGATCATGATTATTTTAGATTTGCCTTGTGTTGCTCGCTCAGGTGCCGTTACTGAGCATGCCCAGTAGTTTGGTGGGCTCCATGCCCTGCTGCTGTGCCATGCGCTGGACGTCAAATCCCAGGTGCGTGAGGAACTGAATGACGCTCATCTCCTGACCCGTCAGCTGATCTCTGATGGTGGGACACGTGGGGTTACAGTGAGGCCACGGACAGCTGTCAATCAGATGCAGGGGACAGCCCTTGGGCGGAGTCCGAGCGATGCTGCTGTTGCCGTGGTTACGGATGCTGTTCTGGAGACTGCGGTCCCAGCACTGAAGCGCTCGTGGGAGGGACGTCCCCTTCACCTGGATGTCCGTCCAGTAACTGTTAGAAAAACACATTGGTCACTGCGTTCTGCTGTTTACAGAAGACGACGCGAGACGCCGAGTGCTCACCTTCTAGTGATGATCTCATGAGACAGACACGCTGGAGCAAACATAGCCCTGTCAATCAAAACATGAAAGAGCCAATGAGAAATAAGTTGAACCCATGACCTCGAGTGTTAAAGCCACTGGTGTTGCTGCTTACGGGACGTGTTTGAGAGTGTTTCTGAGTTCAGTGCCCAGGTTCTGAATGTATCTCCACTGTCCCTCCTGTACGGGCTGACCGCTCAGATGAATGTTATCAACCATCATCTGAGCTTCATCAAACAACCACTGCACCACAAACACCGGCCCTGACACACACACACACACACACACACAACGCTTAAAAACACATATGTGAAGTGTTTATTTATGTATTGTGTGAGATCCATGACTTACTCTTCAGTGTGGGATGAACTTTATACCCAAAGAAACAGTTCCACTCTTCACCTTCATACAGTCGACGGCATTGTTCTGGTACCACACTGCTCCAGTACCTGTGTGACACGACACAATA
>JAOTQM010000717.1:0-83202 GCA_026939265.1 Oreonectes daqikongensis
GTGTGTGTGTGTGTGGTGTGTCTGTCTGTCTGTGTGTGTGTGTGTGTGCGTGTGCGTGTGCGCGTGTGCGTGTGTCTGTGTGCACAACATTCTCATTTGGCCTATAGAAACCACACAGAGACTCTTTGAGGTTAGATGTATTTCACTGCTGTTATAAATATCCGGGTGTTACCGCAGAGATTCAGACTCACTCTGTCTTTAGTCCACCTCACTGTGTGTGTGTGTGTGTGTGTGTGTGTGTGTGTGTGTGTGTGTGTGTGTGTGTGTGTGTGTGTGTGTGTGTGTGTGTGTGTGTGTGTGTGTGTGTGTGTTTTGTTTTGTTTTGTTTTGTTTTTTTACAGTCAGTACTGCTGTCAAGTGAACAGGGCGTTTCAGAAACTTTCTCTTCATCACTGTGTGTTTTAATCTTCAGTTCCTCTTGAAATCATTCTTTTCTTCTCTAGTCACAACAGGACAACAGATGATGTGAATATCGTGACTGTTCTCTAATATTCAGAGGAATTCTAATTTCTGCCCTTTCAGCAACTCATGTCTTCTGTACACTCTGTCTTACCACACAAAACTGAATCCCACACTGAGATTCATCCAGATGACTACATGGTAGCCACACGAATCTCAGAGTGGCTGGCTGACATATCTTCACGGATAAATGAACATCACCTACAACTCAATCTGAATATTTCTGCTGGTTTTACTGCCATTCTGAACCAAACGCTGGCTGGTTTCACCTTCTCTTCATGCATGTCCTCCACATGAAGTTCTGCTTCGCTGAAGCCTGACATATATGTTTAAAAAAAAGTAAAAGAGAGACAGAAATGAGTGTTTAACTGGAAAACATTGAGATCTCTGTGTGTTTGTCTGATGACCACAAAACCAGCAGAATTTATTTGGAATGAGTCGTGCTCCTCCATCAGCACGTATGAGATTCTCTGTCATGTAACTGTAAACTCTTCATATAGAGACATGAAACATAAACATGACATTTCATTCCTAGACGTCTGTTTATTGAGTTTAAAATGTTTCTGTTTTTTTATGGTTTGTGTTTTTTCCTCCTGTACAGGAAACTGTGGGAATCAAAGATGGAGGACACAGCCACACGGTAACGTTTCATTTAGTGTTTATTTTCACCAGATGAGATTGAGAAGTCTGTCTGTATTCTATCTGTTTGTGTGCGTGCGTGTGTGTGTGTGTGTGTGTGTGTGTGTGTGTGCAGGTCTGCGGTCGCTAAGAAGAGTTTTTGGGTGGAGAGGGTTCAGTGTTCGGGGACGGAGGTTTCGTTGGCAAAGTGTCACATTCGTCTCTCTGTCCCACGCACTGACGTCCCCTGCAGCGGTGGCATGCATGCGGTGGTGCGCTGTGTACCCGGACCTCAGTTCTCCCAAATCTCCACCTCTGGACAGCCACAAGCCTCGCCTTCTCTGAACGTAAGAGCCAAAACTCCACATGAAATGATGTTCACGGCTGAGTGCTGTGAGATTCATGAAGCGTGTGTGTTTTGTACAGGTGCCCGTGCGTCTGAAAGCGGGTCCTCGTGTGGGCGAGGGTCGGGTGGAGGTGCTCAGAGAGGGTAAATGGGGTACGGTGTGTGATCATCTGTGGGATGTGTCTGCAGCCAGTGTGGTGTGTAGAGAACTGGGCTTCGGCTCGGCCAGAGAAGCTCTCACAGGAGCACACATGGGTCAAGGTGAATTCCTCCTGTTCAATAACCTATGGGAATATTCAATATCAGAATGTTCTTAATATCATGTGTGTGATGATGGGTTTATGTAGAAAACAGTCAAATGACATTAGCATGTTTTTTTTCACATTTATAAAAAATAAGGGACTGTTTTCAGGACTCTTTTCTCTCAATATTCAGTCATTTAAACAGCAGGAGCCATTGTGTGTTTTATCAGTGAAGTGTTTGTGCATCTGATGATGTGCTGCTGCTGCTGCTGCTGCTGCATGTGTCTGATCTAATCTGATGTTTCCTGATCCGTCCTCACTCCACTGGAAACTCATTTAAGATCAAAGCTTCTATTCACTTTCCAGTTTTTGTGTTTGATTTCAAATGAACGGAATGTGGATGTGTGTTCTGCAGCTGATTATACCTCAGGTTAATGACAGTGTCTCTTGTGATGACATCATAACCTAACTACACAAATTACAGGGAGATGTGTCTATACATACACAAGTTTCCAGGCTGTGCCGTCTGCCGCCGCTGCTATTTTCATCTATTAAATGTGTGTAGTTTGAAAAACTGTCCACATCACAGGCATGTCTGCACCGCATGCGTCTGCGCAGGTTTGTCTTGTGATCGGGCCAGTTGCTGCTTTTCTGCCAAACACAACTGTATTAATAACACAACTGTAAACACAAACACAACAGTTTCAAGAAGTATTTCTATGTAAATGTAGCTGGTAAGCTGAAGGCGGTGTGACACAGATGTTAACATGTGGAACATAAACCACAAACACACACGAGTGTCTGAAAGCCTCTATTGTGTGTGTGTGTGTGTGTGTGTGTGTGTGTGTGTGTGTGTGTGTGTTGCAGGCACTGGACCGATCCATATGAACGCTGTTCAGTGTTCAGGGAGAGAGAGATCCATCACACAGTGTCATTTTCAAGAGGTTCCACTGCACTTCTGCAAACACAACCAGGACGCATCCGTGCGCTGCAACGTCCCCAAAACACAACTGTCCACCACGGTTAGACACACACACCCACACGCACACACACATTTATAGATTTATTGGTCTGATGACAATGATTAAGGCATGAAGACATCTTTTCACAAAGCAAAAACAGTGTGTGTGTGTGTGTGTGTGTGTGCGTGCGTGCGTGCGTGCGTGTGTGTGTGCGTGTGTGCGCGCGGGTGCGTGCGTGCGTCAGGTGCGTCTGTCGGGCGGTCGTGAGGCGGCGGAGGGTCGTGTGGAGGTGTTGATGGAGGTGAACGGTCAGAAGCGCTGGGGTTCGGTGTGCAGTGAGAACTGGAGCATCAATGAAGCGATGGTGGTGTGCATACAACTCGGCTTCGGCTTTGCTTCTACAGCCCATCAGGTACAAACACACACAAAACCACACAAACATGTCTCACACTCGATCTTCACATTCAGTTTTCCTGCCGCTTGTTTCTCATGCTGAGAGAGAGTAATTACAGACTTCTGCAGTTTCAGGAAACTCTAAGAGAGAAAACAAACTCAAAATAGATCGCGTTTGTGTTCTTATAAAAGTGGATTTAAAAGTGGCGTGCGCTAAATAGACGGTGGAAAATATTTGATAATATCCGTCAATTAACTGTAATAGTGAGAGCCATTATTAGAATCCCTGTGAATTCCTAAGCGCTTGAGACCCACATACACTTCTGCTGATGTGAGGTCAGGTGTGTGTGTGTGTGTGTGTGTGTGTGTGTGTGTGTGTGTGTGTGTGTGTGTGCGTGTGCGTGCGTGCGGTGTTTGTGGAGTCATTTGTGTGTTTGTGCAGGAGACGTGGTTCTGGTCGAGCAGCTCTGGATCTGAGGATGTGATTCTGAGCGGATCTCACTGTGTCGGGACAGAGATGTCCATTCAGCAGTGCCGTCGGAATGATCAGGTGTACTGTCCTCGAGGGGGCGGAGCCAAGGCGGCCGGGGTCACCTGTACAGACGGTACGAGTTCACTCTATTTGACCCTAAGCAGACATTCTGGGATTGTTTTCTGTGTGAATGATGCATTGAGGGAATGTTGTGTGTCATGTCTGTATGCTTTTCTCTCAGTTGCTCCAGACCTGGTGGTGGACGCTCAGCTGGTGCAGGAGAGCGCATATCTGGAGGATCGTCCGCTGCACCTGCTTACCTGCGCGCACGAGGAGAACTGTCTGTCATCATCTGCGGCGCGCATGCACTGGCCGTACGGTCACCGGCGTCTGCTGCGATTCTCCTCACGCATCATGAACCTCGGAAGAGCCGACTTTAGACCGCGAGCTACCAGAGAATCCTGGACCTGGCACCAGTGCCACAGGTGTGTGTGTGTGCGTGCGTGCGTGCGTGCGTGCGTGCATGTGTGAGAGTTTGTGTTTAGTTACTGTACAGGTTTTGTTGACTTGTTTCACAGACAAACAGAAAATCTCATGTATGATATGATGAGCTGCTCCTGGCTCTGATGTGATTCATGTTATTTATTCACCTTTGCTCTTTTACAGACATTATCACAGTATTGAGGTCTTTACACATTATGACCTTTTGACTCTGAACGGCACAAAGGTCGCTGAGGGTCACAAAGCCAGTTTCTGTCTGGAGGACACGTATTGCCCTGAAGGTAAAGATCTCAATATGAACTCAAACATTTCTCATCAAATGTTTATTTTGATGAAACTGATTCAGTTCATCCGTCTAACTATCAGCTGTTTACAGTTGCCAAGCAACAAGATATCTTCTGATGTAGAGACACGTGTGTGCGTTTCATCAGAGCTGAGTTTACAAAAGTGAAGGATCATCATTTAACCTCTTGAGCTTATTTATTTCACATGATCTCAACACGCACACACACACACACACGTCACTTTGTTTTGTGTGTCTTTGTCAACAGGTCTGTCGAAGCGTTTCGCGTGTTATAACATGGGTGATCAGGGCATCTCTGTGGGCTGCTGGGATACGTATCGTCATGATATCGACTGTCAGTGGGTGGACATCACTGATGTGCGTCCAGGTGATTATATCTTCCAGGTGAGAGAACGTTTACATATGACATCACAGCTCCACACCCAATGAGATTATAGTGAGACACACTGAGAATAACAACAGTTTGATCCTCATGAAGAAATCAACATATAATGCAGAAAGGTTAGTGTGATGGTTTGGTTTAGGGAGACCATATACAGTTCATACAGAATAATATCATTATGACTTTATTACAAAGACCCCATAAAACACGTGTGTGCATGTGCGTGCGTGCGCGCGCGTGTGTGTGTGTGTGTGTGTGTGTGTGTGTGTGTGAGAGAAAAATATCCTAGTAAATGTGTCGACGTTTGACAAAATGCCCTTCATTGGTGTGGAGAGAAATGAGAGAGTTCACAGCAGTTTATTGTTACGCCAGCGTTTGGACTTCATCTGAAAATTCCAAGTTCCTGTTTTATGTGAAAACACTTTTTGTTTGGTGGAAAACACGTCTGACAGAAAGTGTTTAAAGATTCAGAAGTGAAATATAAACCTACAAAAATCCATAAATATCCTTCAAGTTCATTTTACTAAGTATAGTTCAGCAAAGTTCAAGTATGCTTTTAGCTATTCTTCATGTAGAAAGAACTAGTAATGTGAAGTGAAGTGTGTTTTCAGGACATAGAAATGTATTTGTTGTTTAAAAGAACACTTGAATGAACTCTTGTAAGAGTCACGATTCAAATGAATGATTCTTCAACTGATTCACTGGAATGAAATGATGTGTGTGTGTGTGTGTGTTTGTGCGTGCGTGCGTGCGTGCGTGTGTGTGTTTGTGCGTGCGTGTGTGTTTAAACACGTGAGTGTGGTCTGTGATAACACAGAATCATCTCAGTCATGTTTCCATCCCACCCGAGTTAATCCAGCATCTAATGAAACCTTTTGAGGTGGAAGAAAACATTGAGACTTCATTTCATAAACTGGTTGCTATTAAATTTGAGCAGTTTTTCTGTTTGTGTATCACAGCACATGCAAAAGTGATTAAAGATTCTTTTCTCGTCACAGCAGCAGGACTGAAGGCTTTTATTCAGTTGAAGTGAACAGACAGCAGAAATAACAGAGCTGACCACGACTCTCCCTTCTAATGACAGCCTGTGTGTGTGTGTGTGTGTGTGTCCTGTGTGTGTGTGTGTGTGTGTGTGTGTGTCCTGTGTGTGTGTGTGTGTGTGTGTGTCCTGTGTGTGGTGTGTGTGTGTGTGTGTGTGTGTGTCCTGTGTGTGTGTGTGTGTGTGTGTGTGTGTGTGTGTGTGTGTGTGTGTGTGTGTGTGTGTGTGTGTGTGTGTGTGTGTGGTCCTGTGTGTGTGTGTGTGTGTGTGTGTGTGTGTGTGTGTGTGTGTGTGTGTGTGTCCTGTGTGTGTGTGTGTGTGTGTGTGTGTCCTGTGTGTGTGTGTGTGTGTGTGTGTGTCCTGTGTGTGTGTGTGTGTGTGTGTCCTGTGTGTGTGTGTGTGTGTGTGTGTGTGTGTGTGTGTCCTGTGTGTGTGTGTGTGTGTGTGTGTCCTGTGTGTGTGTGTGTGTGTGTGTGTGTGTGGTGTGTGTGTGTGTCCTGTGTGTGTGTGTGTGTGTGTGTGTGGTGTGTGTGTGTGTGTGTGTTCTGTGTGTGTGTGTGTGTGTGTGTGTGTGTGTGTGTGTGTGTGTGTGTTCTGTGTGTGTGTGTGTGTGTTCTGTGTGTGTGTGTGTGTGTGTGTGTGTGTGTGTGCTGTGTGTGTGTGTGTGTGTGTGTGTGTGTGTGTGTGTCCTGTGTGTGTGTGTGTGTGTGTGTGTGTGTGTGTGTGTCCTGTGTGTGTGTCCTGTGTGTGTGTGTGTGTGTGTGTGTGTCCTGTGTGTGTGTGTGTGTGTGTGTGTCCTGTGTGTGTGTGTGTGTGTGTGTGTGTGTGTGTGTGTGTGTGTGTGTGTGTGTGTGTGTGTGCGCGCGCGTGTAGGTGGAGGTTAACCCCTCGCTGGACATGGCCGAGTCAGACTTTCAGAATAATGTCATGCGCTGCCGCTGCAGGTATGACGGATCACGTGTGTTTCTGTACGGCTGTCACGCAGGTGAGATTCACACACGATTAAACGATACATCACAAGTCCTGCGTGTGCTTATTGTTTAACCCTTAACTTCTCTCTGGTCGTGTAGGTGACGCGTACAGTGCGGATGTAGAGGACCTGTTTGAGCACAGGCGTCAGATCTCAAATAACTTCATCTGATGATTGAAATCTCTGCTCGTCTCTCTCCCATGTGTGATGTCATCTCTCTGGGGGCGGAGCATACGATGGAGCGTGTGGTGGGTGGAGTCTGATGATTGATGGGTAGGGGGTGGAGTTAAGGCCAGTATTTCATCATCAGGTGTGTTTGAGCTGCAGGTCATTAAGAGTTTAATGGGCTGATGATCATTAAGACACATTTCTCAATATTTCTGTCACTTCTGTAAATCTCTTTACACAGCAGTACTGTTTATTTCACATTGAGAACGCAGGTTTGAGCTGTAGCACATGTGACTGTATGAGCTGATATCTCACCCACACTTCTCCTGTCTGAACTCCACTGTCCAATAAAGCCTTTATTCATATTAATCATAATAATAATGCACGAATAAAAGCAGCATTACACATCAGTTATAGATTACATGTGAGAATCGTAGTGATTCACTTTCACATTCAAATATCGCTTGCTGTTTTGGATAAAAGCGTCTGCCAAATGAATAAATGTAAATGTATATCACTGCTAATACTGAGAGGACTGTAATGGAGTTTTGTTAGTGGTTGTGTGTTGGAATGAGAAAATTCATGTCATTTAAAAATGAAGAAATGTGCTGTGTGAAGAGGTTTATAAACATGATGAATCATATCATAACCTGGGTGAAGTGTTTCCAGAGTTAAATTTCCTTTATTAAATATTTAAAAAATGATGAAAATGTCATATTAAATATTAAAATGAACCATCTTTCTTGTGCATATATCAAGTTTGTTGTGAACTATGTTTTGTGTGTCATCTTTGACATGATGATGGAGAGAAAACATTTCACCAGTGAAGCTTTTAATATCCAGAAGCAGATGTTTTCATCTCTCATTCATTTCAGCACATGTTTGTCTCATTGTTCATATGTTCATTTATTAATGTTGTGTAATGTTCAGATTATTCCAATGAAATCTGGTTTGTCTGTAATGTGAGATATTTAAACTGACCTCATTATCTTTAGTATTTTATCAAATCAAAAATCTAACGGTCTATAAAAACATGGTGCTTTAATACTTGAAAAATAAATAAAAGTTTTTCACATCTCTGGGAAATGTTCATTTTGATGTCTATGGGGGGGGGAATACAATAATTTAATAAACACAGAACTTCATGAAGGATTGAATAAATGTCCATTATAAAGTCACTGTCACTCTTTTCATTGTGGCACTTTTATCCAAAGAATTATTAAGAAAAGAAGAGAAAGACAAATGAATAGATTGATTTCAGGCCCTGCATGAGAATCATTTATTTGTTTATCATGAGTGTAAAATCATTTTAAAGTTACACAAGGCTGTAGAATGTGTTCACATTATCATGTAAATGATTGAATACAAAAAGAAGTCCATATATTGTTTTATTTCCAGACAAGCGTAACGCCCATCATTCTGCAGATGTGTGGTCGGATAAACCTGCAAAAACTCCAAAACGAAATGATTGAAGAGCTACTAATGATTATGATGAAGAAAAGCTTTATCACAGAATGTACAGATGGTGAGTTGTGTTTCATACATTGACATGGACAGCCCTGTTTCATAAACATCACAGTAATGCTGCTGTGAAACATGAGCAAAAAAATCAAAAACGGACTCAAGTTTATATATAGTGATTCCTTTTAATCAAATTGAAAATAAGTTAAAGACATAACTTTAAATGCAATGAAACAAAATGACATTACAAACATTCTGATGCTTGTCAACGTTGAAATGTTCACTAGACATGAACACAAAAATGTGTGTGCGTGCCGTCAACACAAAAGCATCGTTTTAAATGAACATCTGTGGCCTACATGAAACGTTTGTTCTTCCTGCTACAAAAAAAGGAAAGAAAACGTTTCATTATACACATCTATCTGATACACATGCCTTATTAGTAAGGAGTTTAAAAATCCAGACTGTCCAGGATAGCATCAGGAAATATCAGCGGTGCGGAGGGAATGATGATCTCCAGCTGTAATACTGTCACATGACTTAGTGTATAAAAGTGTTGATGACGTCCGTGTAAACCGCGTGTGCTCATCGACACACACTTTCCAGAACGTTCACCACCTCAGACAGCAGACAGATGAGATAAAGAGTCAAGAGAGAGCCAGCTCTGAGGTGACGGCAGTCCTAACACAGACTGGATTATGGGCTAGTTTCTCTTCTTGAGGTTGTTGTTTAATGAAAGTCTCTGTCGCTGGGATGGCATCAGGGCGCCCAGCGTCACTTTACTCCTGGCGACTTCAAAAAGTTTGGAAAACACCTGAAAAGAGGAGCGAGTGTTAGTATCTCTCATGCACGTGAATGATATAAGAGATGTGAGGAGGGAAAGGCCACTAGAGGGCAGAGTTGACATCTCACCTTCCTGGGTGTCCTCTGTTTGAGCATGAAGTGAGAAGAGATCGAGACATTACAGAGAGACAGAAAACACTCACTGATTTATGTAAAGACCTGCAGGACCTCTCATCACTTACAGTATTAAATCATCATTTAACAAACCCACTCGACATTATACATGTAACATGGTATATTAAGTCACTTTTATTAGCAATAAACAAGGTTATCGTTAACTTCAACTATTAAAACATATACCTAAATATCATTTAAAAATGTAAAAACGTTTATGTTGACACTTAAGTGAAATAACAAACCCTACATTTATAGCAATACTTAAAAAAAAAAAAAAAAAATTTAAGTGTCATTATTAATAAAATCATCATAATAAAAGTGACAAAAATGGCAACGAATGTGTATGAAAACGTAAAATGTAAATATTTATAAAAACTAAAGTAAAAAAAAAAGAAAATGACTCGAGTAATAATAACAACGAGTGCGTCTGTACAGATGAGCTCACCAACATCCTAGACACAAAAGCAGAATAATCCTGAACACCAGGACGAAAGAACACAGAAGATGAGAAATGAATGAGAGAACTGCAGATGACACGTTTGGGAAGTTGAGATACACACCTGCTCCCACAGAGTTTCTGCCACGCGGTCGATGAAGCTGCCCACCTCTCTGAACTCGCCCGAGTATTTGACATAAGCCCAGGTGCAGAGCGACACCAGCGCAACGCCCATCAGCAGATTACACAACGCCGCCACAGAGTTTATACCCACGAAGCCTGTCACCAGAGAGATGACGTACATGGCGAACATCAGGACAAAGAGCGTGGCGGGCGTGCGCGCCGCAAAGAAAATGTTCTTTCCGTCGTTGTGTTTGACGAAACTGGCATACATCTCATCGATCTCCTGCTCCAGCTGCTCCTGATAGCGGCGACAGAAGTCTTCACCGCCCATCTTCTTGACGGCACGGAACTGACAGATGCTGCTCTGCTTCAGCTCGCTGTGACTGCGCTCCAGGTCGGTCGGAGCGATGTAGGGTTTGTCTCCTCCGCACACCTGCACACGGGAGGAGATAAACACGTGATGACGGGTCCAGAGCAGACGTGAGATGTGTGAAGATGTGATGTGGTTCACCTGCTCCATGCTTCTGCTGTAAGTCTCTTTAGCTCCAGCTACAGCTGCCAGGTTATTGGCCTCGGCCGTCGCCTGACAAACATAAAGACAAACACGTCTGTTCTCATGACAGAACTGCTCCACAGTTTCATCAGATGGAAAGAATATTCAGACCTGCAGCATTGATTTGGGGTGTGGCAGCTCTTCTCCCTGATAGATCTTCATGTAAGCCTGGTACAGAGAAACACGCGTCTGATCATCCGAGTCATGTATGAATGATGAGGAATCGTCACCAGACAGCGTCTTACTTTAAAATACTGCAGGAGATCTCGACACGTGACTTTAGAACCGCCGATCTCTTTCTCCACCAGATTCTCTGGAGACAACAGCAGCGGAACCAAATTCACCAGCTCACGCTTGAACTCATCATCAATATCTACACACAGGAGAAATGTCACGAGTCACAATAATTCAGAAAATAGCCAATACGTTTATAAATGAAAACTGAAGAAGAAAGAAGCGGAGTGCGGTGGTCTTCACTGATGTTGCTCGTGAGAGCTCCGTCTCTCAAAACATTTCATCAATATAAACCTTTTCCCCCATGATGCAGTGGCATTACTGAGTCTTACCTCGTAACCGGCCGTCAAAGTGTGGGTTGGTGGCGACTCGGAGGCCGGGGTGAGGCAGGAGAAAGCAGCTGATGTTGGAGAAACAAGAGTGAATGTGTTTCCTGACGTTCTGCAGCTCTTCATGTTGATTCGGTTTCACCTGACATTCAGGATTGACAACGTCAACACACTCGAGATTAAGTGGCGCGCACACACACACACAAGAGCCACGCGTCACGTGACCCACCTGTAGTCTCTTCTCCAGGAACTGATTTCCTCCATTCAGACCGTAAGTGTGTTCGTAAGGGTAACTCCAGTCTCGTATGAGAAACATCAGCGACTGCGTGCGTGCGCGCACACACACACACACACACACACACACACACACACACACAGACACAGACGTCACATCACTGTGTAACACATGTCAGCATCTCACACATGTGTTTAAATGACAGTACCTGGAATGGTTTCAGGTAGATTTCCTCCATAGCGAGTCTGCCGTACTCTGTGAAGAGCTTCAACAGGAAGTGGATCAATGAATCACTCATGTTGTGTGACTTCAGTGATTCTGTGTGATCATAAATACACGTCTCACCTGAAGATGCTGCAGATCGTCTTCTTGAATGTTCTGGGAGAGATTATAAACCTGTGAAGGAGGACACACAGAATGTTGTGCCCATGTTCTCTCGTGTCTTTGGTGATGAACATGTGACGTGTGTTGTACCTGTACAGAGCTGGTCATAGTGCTGAGAGCAAACAGTGTAGCACAGTCTTTAATAGTGGACTGACTGTCAAACGCCCCCTGTGTGTCCAACAGCAGCACAGCCACCTGCATACACAACAACAACAACAACAACAACAAACTGATGAGCAGAAATGGAAAGGACCATCACACCAAGAGCAAAGAGATGCAAGAGAAAACTAGAGGAATAGAAATCTGATGAACTGTTAGCCTTTATCATGTGTGATTTTTGTTTTTAAAGGAATTATTAATTAATCTTAAACAAGACAGCACAAGATTTGAAATGTTTTAAAAGTGGCCAAAACAAATGTGTTTTCTATATTTGATGATGAATTCTTCTGTGTTTCATTCTTACAGAAAGTCTACAGGAGGATGCTTAACTGTCTCATTCTTACCTTACTGCCATCTGGTTTCTCCACCACAAACACTTCACTCCAGGCCTGAATGCCTGTGGTCTCTCGCTCACAACCGCCCCGCCAGGTGAAGCCCATCAGAGGCTCATCATTCCCACCCAACCACGAGTCTGAGCTCCGCTGACACCAGAAAGAATGAGTTTTTATCACAGATCACACAGATTGTTGTGAAGTAACACAGAACACGAATACAAATGAAATGTTTTGGGCTTTTTTTAATTGACCATCATTTTTTTTCCTCATGTGTTAGTAAACCTGTATGTTGGGCTGCACGGTTATAAAAAAATATTGTAATTGCGATTACTATTGTTAATAATAGATTTTATTTTAAAGCTTTGAAATGTTTTAACTTTTTGTGAAACAGCTGCATGCCATATTGTTTTTATAAACAGCCAAAATTAAATAATATAACGTAAATAACAAATAATTCTGGGAGTTATGTTATGTTCCAAGATGAATGGCTAAAGGACACGTTAACATTAATTCTCTATTTCTCTAATTGTAATCCCGATTAGTTTTTCGATTAATTGTGCAGCCCTATCTGCATGTGAGTCTTTCTTCAGTGGAACACAACAGAAGATATTTTGAGAAATGTCTGAGTGGTTTTGTGTTCTTAAAAATATTTTCTTTTGTGTTCTGCTGAAGGAAAGTCATACAGGTTTATAATGACAGAATTCAATCTGAACTTTCATTTAACTACACAATACTGTTCCAGTGTAAAATCATCACTGCAGGTCAGTGTGATGTGACGTCCACACCAAAAACACGTGACAAAGCCAAACAAAACAGCAAAACAAAAGACTTTGTGTTGAACACAAAAAACAGAGTTTCAGCAAAATCACATAAAGCCCAAAGCAGCTTAAAGCTGATCTAAAGACTCGCAGGAACCAACAACTCCACCTGTCTATGATCACATGTTACAGAGACACATTAGAAATAACATCACAAACATACAGGCCGCTGATGTCTCTGAGATTTAACCTCACACAGAGACTGTCAGTAAAGCCTCCTGTGATTTTAAATGAGGTCACAGCGAGCCTCGGGACGATCATGTGACGATGAGGAGTACGTTCACTTCACCGCTGCATGCATGTTATCATTAGTGTGTTACAAACTGAGGTCTGACCTGCTTGTACATGTATCTGAGCATGAAGTCCAGCAAGAAGGATTTGCCCTTGCGGAAGGCGCCGGCCACAGACACCACCACCACATTAAGATCTCGCACGTGCTCCTGCATGAGGATCCGCTCCAGAACGTCTTCAGCCAATGAGAACTCGTGATTTTCCTCATCCGCCATGACGATCTGAACCGGACCGAACAACTCCACCTCCTCCAGCAGAGGTTCATCATCCAACTCATCAGAGTTCATCTTACGCTGAACATCCTCCACCCCAGACACGCCTGCAAACACACACAACGACACCACAACCATTATTTATGAAAACAACACAAAACAGATGGACTTCAAAAACCATTAACACAACGACATGACATCATATCGACAGGAATCATATCACTCATATGAAGAACTGAATGAACCTCCTGTTAGCCACACAAACATTACATTCAACAAACCTTCTGTCTCTTTAATACTGTATCTCCAGAAGATATTAGAGCAAATGGAACGCTCCTGTGTCTCAGATATTACTCCTAACCCTAACCCAGAAATCTCACTAATGCCAAAAGAAAGAAAGAAAGAAAGAAAGGAAGGAAGGAACTCAAGGTTATGATGTGATGAACACGATTCAGACTATCAAGAGCAATAAACATTACTTAAAGTAAACACAAAATCCCATTTCAGTGTTTAATGTTAATATAATATATTATATTTACATTTTACATTTGGCATTATATTATACATGTGTTTCTGAGTATGTGTGCAATCCCTGGGATCAAACCCATAATCTTGGTGTTGCTAGCGCCATGATCTAACCACTGAGATACAGGAAAGATATTATCACCATTATAACTATAACGTTCTAATCACAAACATACAGTATTTTCTCTTATGAAAGAATAGAAATAATATCATGTATTTATCCTTTATATCCTGTTTGTTTTGTGTGTCGAACACATGTACTGTTATGTATTTACTATGAAAATGCTTTACAACAATACAAAAGTGTAATACATTTTAATTGAATAACTAAGCAGTTGAAGATTAGGATTGTAAGAAAAGTGTGGTTTAATATATTTTTATTTGTAAAGACACGCCGGCTAAAAGCACCTAATATAAATAAACATACAACCGTAAATCTAAAGCATCAACAATTTTACATGAACCACATAAAATTACATTCTCTCCAGATTTACTGTATGAGCCAACAGTGTTACACACAAATAAAACACAATGAAGTTATAACACATTAAACACAAATATCATTTCCATTCACCTGTCAGTCGCTTGATGTCACCTGACTGATTTTATTGACTTATTTCTAATATTTACTGCCAAACCTCAGTCTGATATAGAGAATATAACGCAAACTCTTTGACGGAGTAATTTTTATGCATTTATTAATTATATTATTTCTTTTACCGCAGCGCAAGAGCTGGCCTGCCTGCACGCGCCTCCCACTAAACGGTTAGCACGCGTCGCCGCGGACGTTAAACAAGCACAAACGCGCTGTGTCGCGTCTCGTTTGCCCGCGTCGATGGGTAATTTACCTTCGGTGTAATCGGTACAGGTGCAATTCTGTCCCGTGTGATTTCGATGCTTTAACCTGCTCGTCTCCGCCATCTTGACCCCCGTTCAAAATAATCGCACGCGCGTGACGTCACGAGCGCTGCTACACTCATACGCTCGCTCGCTCGCTCGCTCACTCACTCACTCCTTTATCGTGAACGCGCGCAGCACCGCGCGTTAGTGTCAACATATCAACAGTGATTGTTAATTATTTGTATTGTTGAATTATTTAAGAGACACGTTCATACAAACGAGCAGTGAATAACATCACCGCAGTTTTATTATTATTTGTAGAAATGCAGAACATTTTCTGTTCCGCGCGTGACTGTTTTATACAGTCACAGCTGATGTTCTGATATAAAGTATTTTATCTACATCATGTCTGTGTGATGATCAGCATCACTGGGTATTAAATTCATTTAAAAACTTTAAATTCATCACGAAACATTTTGGTACAAATACAAGACTTCTATTTTCTTCATGCATTTCGACTTCAGTCATAATGATTTTTATACTGTATATTGTATTGTGTCCTGTAACCCTAAACCAAACCACAAATCAAACCTTTCTGTTCAAATGAACACCATTTTAATCTATTTGCTTTAACCTTCATTGTGGGTCCAAACCTGCACGCGCGCACGCACACACACTCATGACATTATTGAACACTTCCCATGTGCTGTTCCTGGTGTATCATGACGTCAAAAGTGTTTCATCACAAGTTTCAGACATACAGCAAGTGAACATCAGTGAAGTGACAAGAGAATAAAAGCAGATCCACTCAGGTGACAGGTGAGATAGTAATGTGATGTAATGAATTTTGACAAATCACAGCACAGACACGATCTTCAATGTACACATGCAGCTACACTGAGATGGGAGTCTATCATACAGAGATGACAAAAGTGTCACCTGATCCTAAACACCTGACACACAAACTCACACCAGATGATACAACAGCACAACACCCACGTCACATCTTCATCATCTCATGGATATCTGTGAAAATATTTGATTTATAGTGTAGAATGTAGATGAAGAGACAGCCGACAGAGTCGTCGATCCCACATTGATGAAATGCATCTAAAATGCTTTTATTTGTAAGTGACTTTGCATGGAAGTGTCTGTTAAATGCATGTGAATGTGAGAAATAAAGGCCGACACCTGCTGACAGCTTCTGTTCATCCAGATGGACCTGTGGAGAGCGCTGACAGTCCACAACATTCTCTCATCATCTCGACTTACACACACGCTTGAGCTTTAAAATGTGATTTAGTGATTTTTCACTATTACTTATTTACATCTGCATTTTCATCCATTCTTTAATAAAAGATGATCAGTTTTGACATGATTTCATTCATTCCCCCTGAGCAGATCATGTACGAGCACATTCATGTGAAATCAGAGTAAACGTAGACCTGCAGATGCTTTAATGATGTTTTAGTGTGCTGACGTGTCAGTTACACACATGAACAAATGAACATGACATTACAGTTCATCAGACATACAGCAGAAGAGTCACAGAACTGCAGTCAATATCAACACTTCTCTATTGCTTCCTTAAGAAACTTCAGTTATGAGGTTTATAGTGTTTCATTCCTTCTTCTGCATTCTGAAATGTCCGGCAGGAATGTTATGATGTTAAATCTGGCTAGAGAACATTTTCAGTCTAAAAATCTAACTTCTTATTTAAAAATGGAGTACAGAATGCAAAAACGCAGCCCGTTCACACATGTTGTCACATCTGAAGGTCACTATGTGTTGATGATTGTCTTTATCATCACTCCTGTTTTCTGCGCATTTGGAAGTTTTGCATCAGAAACGAGCGAAGGAAACGGCAGATTTAGAAAACCAAACTCATTCATTAATAATTCATTATTATATATGAAAATGATTGTATTCAGTGGCTTCTCTTACTTTTCTTACTGATATTTAGTGCCAGTTTATTAGAAAGTGACAGTTGACTAGTTGGATGGAAACGATGCTTATTCGTAAATGTTTTATGCGTTATTACAGTTTTGCTCATAAGCTAAATTCGCAACTTTGGATGGAAACCTGGCTAGAGTAACTCAAGTGAATGTGAATAAAAGCGTATGTATCCCTTCAATAACAGCCAGAGTGAACAGAAGTAAATCTGAATGACATCAATGATGTCTAAATCATCTCAAATACAGGTCATGTGACTTGTCAAGTGCTTTCATGAACCCAAACCAGGTGCTGTACACATAAATATCTAAATGACACGCTATAAACATGTAGTCTCTCGCTCTCACGTGTGGATTCAGTTTCAACTCATGATGAGATTTCACGAGTTCATCTATGCAGATAATAAAGATAGCAGGGGTAGGTAAGATATGCGTATTTGGCGTGCTGTCCGGGGAGCGGGCTCCGAGCTCATCGATTCCTTCTGAACCCGGAACACTTTTCCACCACTAGGGGCAAGTGCATCGAGCTCGGAATCGTCCCGAACCCAGAGTCCTGCTGGAGAGGAGCCGGGGAGGGATGTTAAAAGACTTGTAGAGATGGAGCAAATTGCCTATTTATGATTATGGCTCGCTTGAGCTGATAGGGTAGATGCCATGATTGCTGATAGCGAACCAGCCGGGCTTAATTATATGCTCCAGATCCTCCCGAACTTTGTTAAAAAAACATCATTTCATTCATTCATTCATGTATCGTCTGTTTCTCAATGTCAGACCGCAGAATAAACCCAATATAACCACTCGTGCCATTCATGCACTCTTCTGCCGTAGCGTCGGTGTGACATCATGTTTTCTATACAGAGGGCAAGTCTGTCAGTTTTCCGGTTCGTCGTGTACTGAAAGAAACATAGAAGAGAGCAAGAAGCAGAAGTCCAGGAGAACGTGAAGAGAGAACGAAGTGACGCTGCAGACGTCTCAGAGATGTGAAGAGGTGGAGAAACAGAGCTTCAGTGTGTACGGGTTTGAACCGTCTGTAAAACAACAACAACAACAACACAAGACTGATCTCAGCACAGCGTTTACACGGACAGATGCACACGCGTGTACAGACGACACATGAACACTTACTGGGTATTCGGATCTGATAGTGATTGAGAACCGTCAGAACTTCCACAGCGTGAGTTTTACTGTCAAACTCCAGCAGTCCAGAGATGGTTTTTGAACTAGCTGCACATACAAACATCAGTATGATAAACACACATAAACACACTTCAACTTCACACACGTGTGTGCGCACGGGACTTACGTTTGGCATCAAACACTTTGTATTTGATGAATCCTGGGACGTCGTGTTCGGTGCATAACTGAAGGAGACAGACGCACAGATTCATGTTCATCATATGTCATATCAATGACCGTCTGAAACAAAAGATCATTTCACATCAGGATGATCCTCGTGACTCACCCGCTGAAGATCGTCCTCGCTGACACACGGAGGGACATTATAGAAATGCAGGACGCAGGACGGAGGCTGGATGATGTTTTTAGAGGCCTGACCGGCGCTGGTGAAGCGGTTGTTACGGGTCATGGCAAAGTCCTTGTAACTGCTGGAGCCGTCCTCTAACTCGAACACCTGACTGGGGATCACAGCGTGCTGCTTCGACACACTGACCCGACACAAAGAGAGAGAAAATGACAATAAAGTGAAACAACAACGACCACATGAAAGACATCACACGGAGAACATTTTATAGAAAAAACTGTTAGCGCTAAACACAACCTCATGTCACATATGAAGAGAAAACATATCTGAACATCTCCACAGAACATGAGATGATCACAGCAGAGGTGAGAGTAAGTCACACATGTGCAAGTCACAAATAAGTCTCAAGTCTTACCCTTCAAGTCTCAAGCAAGTCCAAGTCAATTTTTTGCGAGAATCAAGAAAGTCAAGTCAAGTCACGGCTTTATGTCAAGCAATTCGAGTCAAGTCGTATTGGGGTCAAGCAAGTCACTGGCAAGTTATACAAATGTTTGATGATTTAACTTAATTTATATATTATGCACTATACTATGGGTGTTTATTTTGCAACAAAACAATTGCAATATGCATCTCAATAGATGTCCACATACAGCTAAGTTATTAATACCATAAAAATAAAAAGATACATAATATCCATAAGATACTAAAATGTAAATGTAACTGAAATTAGGCCAACACAAAAGCATGAAAAGTATTAAGGTGTTTCAATATCCTGCAGAAGACCATGAAAAACAACAAACAATTGAAGTATAATGGTTTCTATGCCACCAAATGGCATTCTTCAAACAGGTATCCACACATCCACATAAGTTAGTTCCTTACTTTTTAACAAAAGAATAACAAGAAAAAAAATCACACAAACCTTGCACCTGGTTATCAAATGGATTAACTATTGTGTGTGTGTGTGTGTGTGTGTGTGTGTGTGTGTGTGTGTGTGTGTGTGTGTGTGTGTGTGTGTGTGTGTGTGTGTGTGTGTGTCATTTTGGGGGGAAAAAATATATAGTGATAAAGAGAGAGACTAAAAATAGTTACATATGTGTTAACTATAATACTGTACTTTGATTAATGACTGCTTAACATTAATGTAAAACTGCTATGAGAAAATGCCATTGACATTCTACTATTTGAATTTTTTTAAATCAATGTTTAACAAATGAAAGACAATTCATAATGTAATGTTCACAATACAATTTTACTTGCTTATAATATCTTGACGTTGTATTTGAAACTTTGTATTACTAGCACTTCTCGTGAATATTGCTTACTTAGATGAATCGCTTGCTGTTTTCCTCAATTGTAAGTCGCTTTGGATAAAAGCATCTGCCAAATGAATAAATGTAAATGTAAAATATGTTGTGCTAAATTTAAACAGTCTTCTATTTGCGTGAGCCTGCACACATAATGTGTTATTGTGATGTACATGTGATTAAAACGTTCAGGTCAGATTGGACCGGTTTTGGACCATTTTAGAACCTGTCAATTTAAAATGAAAACCTTAAAACAAGACATAATTGGTTGTCGTTCACGATGTTACACAATGGGTGTGTAATTATTTTAAACGCAGACTTGCATATACGCTTAAATTAAGCAGCACCATATATAATAATATTCATCCAAAAGATGACAAATTTGGACGTCCTGGGACGAGCAGAAAAGATGTTGAATTCACGGCCAGTTGACGTCAAAGACGTCGGTTCAACTTTCATTTTGGAACTATGGAACTTCTCTGAGAATTTACATTTTACATTTCCATTTATCCAAAGCGACTTACATTACATTGTACTATAAACATTTGTACAATTTGTATAGTACGCAAGTGGGGGTTAGGTGTCTTGCTCAAGGGCACCTCAGCCGTTACCCGCCAGCCCTGAGAAACTAAACCAGCAACCTTCTGGTCACGAGTCCAAATCTCTAACCACTGGACCACAACTGCCCCTCGAAATTTTTAATTTTAAAATTTTGACTTTAAATGTCACATCTATAATGCTGAAATTGGCCACCTGATAGTCTTGATAAATTACTTTGCATGCTTAATTTTGCTTCAAAATCAAACATATAATCCTTGTTATAGATCTAGAGAGATAAATCGTCTTTAATGCGTCTTGTCACTTGGCAATGGCAGCAGATGTTTGGAAACACATTTCGGGTTTATTTGTGTCGACTGCAAGTGACGTCACCTGCAGAGGAAGAGAAGGTGTCTGAGAGTGCAAGTGCAGTTCTGCAGCCAGATGCTCTTTGTGCGGCTCACGGTTTTAGACGTGAAATGGGAATCGCTCTCTCTCTCTGTGCACCTGCTGCGTCACGTGGTTATGTTGCGCCGTTGCAGTGCGTATAAAATCAGATATTTATTATTATTCCAGTCATTTAACTCAAGTCCGAGTCAAGTCTCAAGTCATGAATATCAAAGTCAAGTCAAGTCTTTTATTAATATTTGTCAAGCAAGTCTCAAGTCCTAAAAATTGTGACTCGACTCAAGTCATATGTGTGTGTGTGTGTGTTTCCTCACCAGACGTTGAGTCGTTTGCTAAACACTTTGATGCTGTTGAGGTGTGTAATCGCTCTGTCAACTGCATATTCATCCCCCATCTCCACAAGAGCCGTGCCAGGAACACTCTTCATAAACTTCACCTGCACACACACGCACACGTTTAATAACATACTAATGTCAAACTGTACACACGTGTCAAAAGTCAGACTGTTGTTACCGTGACGATCAGACTGTGTTTACCTTCTCAATGTTGCCATAGAGACAGAAGAGGTTGAAGATGCGTGTGCAGTTCATCTTGGAGGGATGGAGGCCGCTCACCATGGCAACAGAGCTGGAGGCGTGGCTCATGTAGGAGGAGCTCTGTGGCAGTGGATACGTCACCACCTCAGGGATGTCACGAGAGGAGCGTTTGAAGCGGTTATTACCCGGCAGAGGCAGCAGGGGGCAGTGAGACCCTACACACACACACACACACAGTTACACAACACTCATGCTGATTGAATGAGGCTACAGTTCATGATCAGATGATCAACACATTGTCTTTTCTCAGATTCCTCAGAGCTTGTGTTATAGTGATTTTACTGCAGTCATTAGTTTTCATCTAATATCAGAATCAGAATCAGCTTTATTCGCTAAGTGTGCACACACAAGGAATTTGTTCTGGTTACAGGAGCTCTTAAACACACAGTATACACATAACACAAGAAATAGAAGAGAATAGAAAATAAATATGGATAAAAATATAATAATAAACAAAGGTGCAGTTTAGTTATGTGCTAAATGTTTAAGACCAAGAAAAAATAATAATATGTATTTACATAAAGTGTCAGAGTAAAGATATTGAACTGATATATATTGCACTTAGCATCTAGGAGGTTATGGTGGATGTATTAGCTGTTCAGGTGGTTTGAGATGTCCAGCGAGAAGAAGCTGTTCTTAATATCTACAAACTGGTTAATATCAGCTGATGTATTAGTTACTCCTCTGTTTCTGGTAACTTCTGTCTGATTTGTTATGATAAAATGATGTAATGAAGAAAGAGTTTGACACTGACCGTATCCATTATCAGTGTAAGAAGACGGATGCTCTCCCAGTATGGCCTGTCTCTGCCGACCTTTACCACGATCTACAGAACACACACACACACACACACACACACACACACACACACACACACAGAGTCATGAGACGCTTTCACACAAACACACACTGACATACAACATCAACACTGAAGAGCTCAAACAATCCTCTCTACACTCATGACAGACAGATGACAGTGTGTGTGTGTGTGTGTGCGTGTGTGTGTGTGTGTGTGTGTGTGTGTGTGTGCGCGTGTGTGCGTGTGTACCTCGTCTCAGCAGGAAGGGTTTGGTGTAATCCCAGCTGTCGTTGTCGTTTCTCATGACGTTTAAGCGTGACGGCTAGAATGAAAGAGCAGAACGCCACTGCATGTGTGTTAGCTCCGGCGGTGTGTGTGTCAGCGTGTGTGTGTGTGTGTGAACACTGCACATTTACCCGAGCGTATTCGATTTTCAGCGTGCAGCAGCCAGCGTAGATGTCAGCGCCGTTGAGAGCGGCTTTGGCCTTCTGAGCGTTCTGGATGGATTCAAACGTGACACCAGTCAAGGAAAAGCTCAAAACATTATAACACACACACACACAGAGACATATCACACAGGAAGGATATTCCACCATGGCTTGAATCCCGTTCCTCTTGAAGATGACGATCCGCAGCACATTACCAATCGGATTACAGACCGTGTACAACACATCCTAGCAGCAGAGAAAGAGAGAGATTTGAAACAACACCGCAGGAGCTTAAACACAGTAAAACTCATCAGATGTCAGCGAGTGCTGGTTAGATCATGTAGTGATGATGTGGCTCTGGTTGCTGTAGTAACAAGATACAGCAGCTCGTGGTTACCGTAGTGATGGGATAGAGTGGATTCTGGATGGAGAGCAGCAGCACTTTGTTGCCGCTGTTGGGGTCGTCGGCGTTGGTGGGTCGGGTGATTCGTTTGCTGGTGGAGTAGTTGAAGTACGCCTGCTGTCCGGCGATGTAGACGGCCTCTCGAGAGCCGCACGACACGCAGCGGTCAGCGCTCTCCACATCCTCAAACTCCACCAGAGCCTGACGCTTAAAGGGCATCATCATGACATAACTGCCGGAGGAAACACACAACAACCGTTTCATCATTAATGAAACAAACATACGACAGAAAACTGTAACACTTGTCATTGATCAGCTGCGAAGGTTTGAAACACAAAATCAGATTTCAACACGATTTCTCATGTTCCCCACATGAAGAAACACTGCTGTAAACTTTTGTCATTATTACTATAGTAAACAGTAGTATAGTGTAGTATCTGTAATCACTGTTCATGTATACTAGTGTAGTGTTGATTGTAGTGAATTGATAAACTGTACTTTAGCATTTACCATGCTAGGTTCTGTTTACCGTACAGTGGTCATGTGGGCATGACATGAATCAAGTATTATCTTACTGACTGACTGTTTGAAGTTGAAAGGTTAAAGTGTTTCTCTATGTCATAAACTCAAGGTTATGTGCTGTGATGATGATTGTTTGATGGGATTGGTGTCATATGAATGTATCTGACATAAAGCCTGCTGTAAAATGACTGTATTAGACTGATAAATGAGACTCTGTGTCATGGGATATGACCATCGCTCTATAAATAAACGGAAACGTCCTGAATTTCTGCAGAAAGAGAAGAGCTGGTGTCTCTTTTTCTTCTTCTACATCTGAGCAGAAAATCACACTGTGTCTCTCTCATGGGGCAGTTGTGGTCTAATGGTTAGAGAGTCGGACTCGTAACCAAAAGGTTGTTGGTTTGATTCTCAGTACCGGCAGGTAACAACTGACGTGTCCTTGATCAAGGCATCTTACTCCCGTTTGCTCCCCGGGCGCTGCAGTGTTAGCTGCCCACTGCTCCCGGTGTGTGTGTGTGTGTGTGTGTGTGTGTGTGTGTGTGTGTGTGTGTGTGTGTGTTCACCACTTGAAGTGTGTGTGTGTTCACTATTCACTGGTTGGGTTAAATGCAGAGGTCACATTTCGGGTATGGGTCACCATATCTGACAAATAGGTCACTTTATTTATTTATGTGAGCGGATGGTTCTCTTCTCTCTTCTGATCACTGCGAGAATGACGTACGTTAGATTAACTTTCACACGGCAGAACAGATTCATGTTCACAGCCAGAGGAAAATGTTATTTCTCAGATCTTTCTCATTCATAGCTCATGAATTCTCTGTTGTGAGATATTATTTCTCATGGGTTTTTCGTGTGAAGTGTGACAAATGCTCATGAATGATGTGATCACACTTTCTTGAGTAACTTCTGCGTGTTTGACGTGAAATCTGCTGTGAAAAGAGCACATGTGAAATATTTCCTGGATCCGTTCTGTTTGATGGTGAAAATGATGGTTAAATTGAGTTTGAAAAGCAAATAAACCTCAGGATGTCAATGAGTGTTTCACTCCAGCTGTCAAGATCGAGCCTGTGTCAGCACCTTTAAAATGAAAATTATTCCGATGAAAGTCAGTTTACCAGATGTTTCCAAATTTGTCCAAGGCCTCCACCAGATCAGCCTCCACCACAGACTCACACAATCCACGAACATGAACCACTGGAGACGGAGCGATGTGATGCGTGTCAGAGGCGTGATCCTGCAGAACACACACACACAAACACACGACACTGAGAAAAAGGTCTCATGACACAGAACCGTTCACACACACAGGGCATGTTGGGAAAATCTTTCATGCCCACCATGTTCTCTATATATACAGCCCTATTTATATAATTTTCTGTAAATTTAATGACACACTCAGTTATTTCTTGAGTTTTCTTGAACATTATTTAGTCTGAACATGTCTGGTTCTTCATGAAAGTATAAATGTGTTTTCTGGGTGATCAGGTCACTTCTGAACATCTTCTTCACTGATGCTTGTGAACATGTCATGTAAGAAGCACATTGACGTGTTTCGTGTTTTTCTTCGCATGTAAAACCACACGTGCCCTCCAAGCGCTGCATTTTGCTCTTTTCTCTGCATGCATCGCACCAGCTTTCCATTTTCTGTTCTGCAAAACTCCTGAATGTTTTTTAACCACAAAGATTAAATGACAAACAACTCAACTTCAACAACATCAGAGCCTCCTGAAACCTTCACACATCTGCACACATCCACCAGAACAATAAACATATAGACCAAAGAAGATCACTGTCAGAATGTAATAACATCATCAGCGTCTGATCACCTCAAATCTTATATCTCTCTTTTTTTTTATCACTCAACACGGCTGTGGTTGGAAAAAGATGTGTGTGCACTGTGCAGTGCTGCACCTGTGTGTTTAACAGCATCCTGCATCTGGATTTAAAGATGAAGAAGTGAAGGAAATGACATCAGCGACCCCTTTACAGACCACCCCCGGCACATCAAAATATCATAACACAACAACAACATCAACACCTGATGAGTAATTCAATGATTCAGTGGTTTAACACAAACCAGCTACATCACTTTACAGAGACAGTTCGGTCAAAAGTCTAAATCATGTGTTTGTAAATCTTGAGAAATGTGTCAGTGGTTTAGTGTTCATACAATGGAAGTCAATGGTGTTCAGTGTTGTTTGATTATAAAACACTCTGTCGCACTTTGAAAGGATATCCACGTTTGTACAAACACTATAAAAATACACTCAATAAAGTCTGTTTGAAATTGTAAAAACCATTTCTGTTAGCATGTGAATGAATCTCATTCAGACAGACAAGTAAACGTGTTTGTGTGTGGACAGTGACAGTTTTAGTCACTTTAGTCACAGGAAGTGATGTCAGAGCAGAGTGTCAAAGAGGCAAAAAACAGCAAACAAACGTAAGTGAAACACAACCACAGAGAATCACACTCACAACACATTGCTGTTAAAACACACCGGGATATAAAAACAAGGCCACACACTTCCTACAGTGAGATTTAGATTTTACAACACACAAAACTCTTATTAAAATTAAGAATGATTGAATATATTCATAAAACTGTTTAACCCCACCTATGCACCTTACACAGCAAACACACACTGTTTGCTATGCACTTTAATTACAACTACATAACACCTTACAAGGACTTTTATTGCATTACCTAAATGTATTAATTTCCCACTGGGATGAATAAAGTATTCATCTCTATCATCTATCTCACCCCGCTATTAAATGCTAAAATACCATAAACACCCCCCCATATCATAATACTAATAATTATAATCATACATCTTATGATGTATTCTATTCTTCTTTCAATCATTTTATGTAAAACACTTTGAATTACCTTTGTGTATGAAATGTGCTATATAAATAGACTTGCCTTGCCTATAACTGTTTAAGTTTAACTCAAGATCAGCTTTATTAGATTAAAAATCAGACGCTATCTCACACAGCTGCTGTTTTAATGTCATCAGACTCGGATCTGATTATAGAATTGACTCAAATGAGTGAACAAGGGTGACGCACGACAGAAATAGTGAGTTCTCGTGATGAGAGGAGAAACTGACTGAAAAACATCACCTCGAGAGTGACACAAACACTCACTCCTTCACTAGTCCCTATATAGTGGAAGAAGTGAATAAAACATCACATTTATTTAATATGAATGCATGGATAGAACTGAAGTTTTTATTCAACCAGTATTAAAAAAGTCAAGTGAGTGTGTGAAGAAGAAACATGTGCTATTATAACACTCCTGAACCTGCACAACGTACAAACACACCGGCAGATATCATCAACACTTCCTCTGCAAACCAATGACAACACTGACAGGAAATGACATCATCTAGAAGAATCAATGTGTAAGAAAGGGCATGATGTGACTTTAGAAAGCTTGCAAGATCACTCAGATTATTTGTATTGTTCAGTGATGAACGATGTGATGTCGAGTTTCTGGAAACTAAAGATCCGCTATATAAAAAAACTTCTGACAACACTGTTCCTTTAACTGCACGAGCAAAACACAGAACTGGAATCAGTTCCAACATCCACTGATGACAACAACACAACAACACAGATCAATGTTTCATTTGTCTGTGTCACACAGAGATCAGGAGATCTCTTTTATATCAAGTGCAAATGCAAACCTGCTTACGTCTCATCTGTCTCACAAACGTCTCTGCCATTAGAGTTTTAGAAGAGATGTCAACAATATCTCAAACTGAGCTCAGATTTGTCAAGTCAGTGTTTATGTATTTCAAAATTCATACAGGAACATTGTTAATATATACCACTGTAAAGCCCCACTCCATTGGACTAAACGGCAAGATAAACAAAACACATTTTGGGATGGTCTTTCTCTGTCTATTCTCTGCAGTGAGCTGAAGGTAAAAGCAGCGCATTTAATTCACTGTACCGCACCTGACTTGTCAATAAATGAGTGCAAAAAGCATTTTGTCAAAACCTCTGACTGGCTGTTAAGACATAAGAACCTGAACTAATGTAAATATGCACAGTTTGTTACCAGAGGTGCTGGGATCCACTGCTCCGTAGGTGTATAATGTTTTGTCAGACGTTCAGGCAATTCCTGAACTTCCTGCCGGTTAACATGTAGTATTAATTAGTCACGTTAATTACTATTTTATACTTGTCTGACAAGAGAAACTCAAAATACATATACAAGAACAGCTTTATTGTGCAGTTTAGTTGCATTACAATACAGAATGTGACAGTCTGCAAAAGTGCCAACACTAGTCTGACTCTAAGCGTAAATGCGACGTAATAACGTCACGCATATGCAAATTAGCACGTGGAGAATCGAATCGTGAGGAACCAAAGGATTCCCACCCCTAGTTAATTCCTCTTAATTTTGAACATTTAGTAAGGTAACTTACAGTTAAATATGTCAATATGTACAGTGTCAAAAATACAACAAACCCCTAACCCTAAATTTCCAACATAAATGAACATTCATCATTAACTTTAGCTTGATTTTTTCTAAAAAACGCATAAAATAACACTTAATTTTAAAATGTACTCTCCTAATGCAGTCGTACGCAAAGCATGCTGGGAACTGAAAATCATTCTTAACAAATCGTGTTGAATTAATGTTAATGTTTGAATTAAGTTAAATTAACTCAAAAGTAAGAATTAGTTACTGGAAATCAAAATATTTAAATTAGTAAAATTTTTATATAAAATTAAGTTTACACTACTTTATCTATGGCATTACTTTGAACATTCGGGTTTAATATGGACCAATACATAAGGAATTGCCTCTTCTCATATACTGAAAATTATAAGCACTTTATATATGGAAATGTATTATTTAATAGACTCACTGCATTATATTTTCCAGTATATTCTTATATATTTGTGTTTTCATAATGAACGTGTTTGATCTCACCGTCACGGCCGTGTATCTCTGACACAAATGACCTGAGATGATGTGACCAAACAAACACTGGAAATCTCCACCGACCTCCTTTTCTGCTGATATCACATCAAACCCCTGATGCTGTCCGCACACACGTGTGTGTAAGAGACCAATAATTCATATTTAGGTCATTTTAAATGTGACGTGTGTTCTGTTCTGAGCTACACAGAAATACATAATTTAAGTATCAACTAAAAATAAAAGAAACAATCAATCAATAAAATCACTTTTCAGGTGAATCAATGTAAATCTACAATTCCTCATGATTCATATTTTATATTAGACATTGTGTTTCAGTTGACAGTGTATTGTGTTAGCAGTGCAAAGGTGTGATGTGTAGTTTGAATGCATGTTAATGGTTATTAAGTTTAGCAGGAGTATATTTCACTCGCTCCTGTGAAATGAATCCAGGTAGGGCTGGACAATTTGGCCTGAAATCCAAATCTCGATTAATTGTACAATTTCTCTCAATTATAATTATTTTGATTTAATTTTTCTTTGTTTTTGCCTAGTGTAGTTCACTGACAAAGTTTATACTGTAAATATGCACACGGTGGAGTATTTTTTCTAATGAAACATTTCTTATCTCATGTTCAAATCAAAGGAAATACAAACTATTTATGGTTATTTATTGAACATTTGTAACAATACACATCTTTGTCATTTTTTGGTAACATTTCCTCTGCAACTGAAGACAGGAGAACAAACGCAAAACACAAATCAGCAAATGTGTCGTGAGATATCGGATGTACTTTAGGACCCTGCAGTCATAAGAGCGGTGGCGTGAAAGAGACGGAATATTTGACTTTATTTTACAAAATCACGTTTTTTTGTTATTGTGACTGTACAGACGTAAAAGTAGACCACTTACAGTTTCTAATAATGTCTTACATATACGTGTACGCCCATTAATAATGGAGCATTTTAAGTCTCTTACTCTGATAAGAAAAAAGTGAGGTAGCGGCCCCCGTCGACACGGATGTTAAATGGAAATTAATCGTAATTTAGATCGAGTTTCTGAATGTCGGTTTCGATTAGTTGTTGATTAATCGTCCAGCCCTGTCAGAATGTCAAATGCGTTCCTGCTCAAGAAAGTTCTCTAACTAGGCGGTGTAAAACGGTTCGAATGTGTTCACTAGTTGTTCCTTAATAACTGTGAAAACAAAACCACATTCACAGCTTGAAGACATCAGTGTGACAAAGATGCTGCAGTGATGAAAACCATTCAATAAAAGCTGAAACACAGGTCAGAAAAGAGTGACATCATCATCATCATCATCATCATCATCATCATCATCAGAGAGCTGACACCTAACATGTGAGGACTGTCAAACTCTTCATGCATACAAATCTTTTATTTATTTTGCTTGTTTGGTAACATTGAAATATATTTTTTCTGAAAAAGCTGCTATACAAATAAATGTGAATTGAATGATGGCACGCTGCAGATTTCTGCGACTAAACAATGTGTGTCAGACACACTTATGCATCAGATCAAGCAGCGTGATGATGATGATGATGATGATGATGATGATGAAGACAGTCTCTCTCTTCTTCTGTGCATTCATAAAGAAACAGCATCATGATTCAGTCATGCTATCGGTTAAAAACTTTAATATCTGAATATGCAGCCGTGGAAAAAAATTAAGAGACCACTCCAACTTTTCATTTCAAACCAGCATTTCTAGATGTATTGTGGTCATTCATATTTGCAGTATTTGAGGTCTGAGGTTATTTTGACCTGCTTCTCCAGGTCGCATTTTTTGCAAATAAATGCAAATAGAAACCATATTTTTATTTGACATTTGGTAAAAAAAATATTTGTTAGTAGTATACAGAATGAAACAAGAACGATAATTTTACCTAAACACCTATAAATAGTAAACAGTCCAAGACGGAGACAATATATATATACAGTTTTCATGTCTGTTATCTCTGGGTTTCTGTCTCATTACAAGGCCTCATGATATCAGACTTTAATAAAAACAGTTATTTTTATGGCCAAAAAATTCACAATACTTTTGAGATATATATTTTAAAATAATAAATATCAGTCACATTCATCTTTCATCTTTTTCTTTGCTTAATTATTTACGATATTATCATAAATATAGATTATTGTCCAGGAATGATGTCAGATGGTAAAACATACTACATACGTAGAGAACAGACTGAGATTTAAAAGAGCAAATCAAATGTTTGTAAACACGACGTATGATATTACACGTTGTTTACTTGATGCGTTGTGTGTGATGTTTGTATTGATTTGTTAGGCTATTTGTGTGTCCGTGAGATCACGTGTGTAAAATCTCTGGGACAGAACTGTTTTTCTATAAGGACGATAAATGATATTTAAATGAAATTAAATGATACTGTTTAAATCGAGTTATACTGCACTCGACGACTTTACATGACTGTTATCGCCTTTATTTCATTTATTTGTTTATTATTTTGAAGTTGTTGATTTTTTTCCTCAGGACAAGCGTACATGTCAATAGAAACGCAGTGTGTTCTTATATGAAGATTTAAATATTGAAGATGACAAACATACAGCGATTGACAGTCTGACCTTCCTGCGCGCTCTGCTCTGCCCTTCGTCTTCGTCTTCATCCTCATCATCGTGCACGAGACCCGCGGATGCTGAATCTGACTCCTCGCCTTCCTCGAGCTCCTCCTGGTCCTCAGCCGAGACCTTTAGACGCTTGGGCGCGCGCTCGTACTCCTCCAGCGCGGACATGACCGATCGATCAGTCAATCAATTGCTCGATTAATAATCAGATGATCCGATATCAACGCACACGCACACACACACGCGCGCGCGCGACTCTCATCCGGCAGACAGCTCTGCGCGCTCACGCACACTCCGCCTCTCCTGCGGCGCTTACATCACGCCGGAAGCTTATTGGACGAGCTTCTGACTGACAGCGGCGCTGATTGGCTGAGACGGAGACGTGCGTCACAGAACACATTGGAGTTCTGTAAGATAACTACAAAAATTTACGAAAATCTGTTATTTCATTTTGCCACATTATTACCATCACACTTTATTCTTTTTATGATGTTATTTTACACAAAATAAGCTCAGCTGTGTTCGTCAATCTTATTTTACCTTAATCTTAATATTTTTTCACTCTCTCTCACTCATAAGAATATGATACAGTAGCCTACATATTGAAGAAGATTGAGGTAGATTCATAACAAAAATCATAATAACACAAACAACCAGCTCCACTTTATTTAAGAGAGAGAACAAGAACTTCTGTAAATTTTAAAATGGGAATTTGGGCAAATATGAGGAACTGGAATTTGACCACTGAATTCACCACCAACCAGTCTGACATCACTATTAGACATGTGTCATAGGCTACAAATATGGTTCATGTTCTATAAGAAACATTTTCACATGCCCTCCCAACATCAGAAGATACTTCGGAGAACTTCAAGCAGAAAGATACGTCCCATCACAGCACAAAACAATCCCTGTCATCTCCTGCCGTGGTGATGCTTTAATGCTCTGTGTGGTGGAATATGTGCATCAAATGAAGCTGAATGTCTTCCAGCACTGGAACAAGTTTAATATACAGCAGACTTAAGAAACCTGAAAATCTAAACAAATGTATGTACAGCACAGATGAACTTTAAACACCAAGAAGTTGAGAAGTTGAGTTCAGGGCTGTTAGTTGTAAAGTGTTTCTTCTGCAATCTTTAAGAATAACTTTTGAGACTGTAAACAGTATTATATATTTACCATTTAAATGTGGGGGGTTTTCAGCCTCAGCCACAGGTCTGTGTTTTAAGACTTCATGTCCTAGTTTAGTCGAGCTGCTCAGTATCATCCTCACACACACACACACACACACACACACACACACACAGATGATGTTAGAAATATCTCACTAGCATGTTGTGTTTTTGTTCATAAGGGTTTCATGTATTTAAATAGATCACCTGTCACTGACTCAATGTTTCAGCATGTTTAACGTTTAATTCTGTAAACGTCTCAAAGTCAAGGATACATTTTTATTTAAATCATAAAAAACTAATCATCTTGACTATTGTCTCTTCTGAAGCTCAGCCGTTTCTCAGGGTTTTCTCAGTTTTCACACACTGGATGAATCTGGATGAGCCCATCACTACAGAACATTATCTGATGACTCCATCAGTCTGCTTGAGGTTTAGACGGATGATTCAGTAAAAACACTGATGTTAACCTATTCAGTGGAAGGCAAGGCAAGTTTATTTATATAACACATTTCATACACAAGGTCATTCAAAGTGCTTTACATAAAATGCTTGAAGGCAAAATAGAACGAAATTCATAGGACACCTTTAAAATGATTTAAAATCACAAATAAACAGAAATAAAATTGATTAAAAATCAAGCTCTGGAAGCCCTGGATCTTTCCTCAGACTCCATCTGTGTCGTCTGCTGTGATGACAGAATCAAACATTATTAACCAAGTGTGCACAGACGCGCAGAATATGTTTCAAACAGGTCACATCCAGTATATACATTAACACAAATAAATAAGAGAAAGAGAGAGAGACATAAGAGAGAGCATCACATGAACACACACGTTTCACACATCAGCACATTTACTCAAACTCCACATAAACACAAGCAAAAATGAAAACTGCATTCAGAACATGTCAGCTCGTGTTCGTTCACAGAAGAAAGCATTTGTGATTCTGTCACATCTTTTAAACTCATGAAGCTCATTTTGTGTTTGATGGCAGCGATCAGAGCAGAAAGAAAACAGGGACAGGAAACGGCCGGAGGAAGTCAACGACAGTTTAGTAACCAGAGCCGCACATCTGAGGTTTAAGTCACGAGACAATCAAAATACCTTCAACTTCTCAGAAATGTCACTTAAACATGACTTTTACTGAGAGAAAGTCGAAGTATATTTGAGTACACCTCATCAACTGCATGTATTGAACTAGTAAACCATCAGTTTACCTTTAACTTCACTATAGTTGCAGTACAAATGTAAAAAATCCCACTCAGATTACACTACTCTTATACTTATAACTGGGTCAATTTACTTCCAAAGTGGTATTGATATCGTGCACTTAGTACTTAATACCACTAGTACACTAATACTTACTACATGAAGTATACAAAGTTTTTTAACTTTAAATAAGCATCCTTGTTTTTCGTAACATAGATAAAAAAAAACGATGAGACATCACTGAAACACTGTAACACAAACACGTCTAGTTAAGAGTTACATGAGATGATGGAGCGTGTGTTTAACATGATAAGAGATGAAGTAAGCGTGTGTGGCGTGAGTGACAGCGATGGGAACAGAGCAGTTAGACCTTTTAAAATAGATGTGAAAGAAGAACTGCTTGAGTTATTGGCTCATTTCCTTTCAAATGTGCTCACAGTCACAATTACTGTGAAATCTAGAGACACGTGCAACTCCACGACACGATCGACAACTGTCCTGAAACATTCAGCTAGAACAAGAGCTAAAACTTCTCAAAGCTGCAGAATCAAATGTAAAGAAATAAAAGATGTTTCATATCGACATGTGACCATAGGACAGTCACGTGTGTGTGTGTGTGTGTGTGTGTGCCTCAGATCAGCTTCTGTTCCTCCACACACACACACACACACACACACACACACACACACACACAGGAAAAAATACATTAAAATGTCATTTAAAATAAAACACCAAATACTTTTTATTTTAAGTGTATCAAAATAAACTACTGTATTTTTGTATTTTTGGCCTATCTGATCGATCCCCTCATCATTACACTGACTTCATTTTTGATAGCTGCAGCTTTTCTCTGCCCGAGTCATGCAATAAATCTGACATATGCAACCAGCTAACAGATCAAATATTCACACATGCCTGTGATCTCCCAACAGTTTAATGTTGAATAGTTTGCAAATGACTTGTAATTGTATCCTAATTTAGTAACTTGGTGTTTGGTAACAAAGGGCCTTCTGTGCATCAGCACCAATCAGAGGCCACATTTTTATGATGTCATCACATAGACTTCTTACAAAGTATATTACAGTATTTTAAAACTACAAAAATACAAACCCTTTTTCATCAACCCTATCAAATACAAATGACAAAATACTATTTTGTATTTGAAATACATGTCTCATAAACAATGCCGATCCCTGCGCACGCGCACGCGCAGTTGAGCGAGTGATCAGAGGATGACTTGCTGTGAGATCTATGGGAGATTCTTCTGGAAAAACTGCCCAGACGCTCATATTCTGGATCTGGTAAACACGAAAGTTAAACTGACCTGAATAAAAATCTTTTCTTATTCTGCTCCTGCGTTCTTATGGCCGGATGCAGTACACATGCAGTAGATGTTATTATCAGGAGTCACTAACAACAGTGTGATATGAATCCATCTGATCTCGACGCAGCTGTTATCTGATGTCAAACATGACAAACTAATGCTGTGATGGGATTAATAATGTATGTATTGACTGCAGTAAAATGATATTTCGTCTGAAATAAAGCGAGCATCCAGAAGAGACTGAGAGAACTCAAAGCCAAAACAACAACACAGACACGATCATACCGCCTACATTTGCCCTTCATCTCTCTGAACGCGAGACAGTTCAGTTTATCTGAACCATTCTGCTGGTTTGAGAAAAGGAAGAAAAATCTCTTGAATTGCTGCACATGTCAGGTTTGTGTCCTGAGATATCTGAGATTCATCTGTGAACATAACTTAACAGCTTTACAGTGTTTCAGCCAAATCTAATGCAGACAGACAGAGAGAAGAACACTGTAGTGTGTTAGAATGATGTGAAGTGTGACGCACAGCGCCACCTGCTGCTGCTCGACAGCAAACCATCAATATATATTATTTCCTCAAATTAGATTAATCCAGCAAAATATGCTAGAAAATAGAGAAAACATGAAACTTTAAATGTATTTATTGGGTTTTGCACTGTACACTACAAACATTTGAAATTTATTTCCTATAATAAATACTGTAATAGAATCATGTTTGTGTTCAGTTTAGTGTAAATAAACATGTTGAAGTCTCATTGACACACACAGTTTCATTTTAACACACAACAGCACCACCAGGATTCTGAAGTCTCGCTGTCATGTTAAAATAACACATTCTCTAAGATTTTATTGTCTTTTTTCAGTCCAAACGATCAAATACTGCATCATACAATCCATTTATTCAAACATTAAGAATGTGGAAATGCAGTTTAAAATGTTAAATGAAGTGATTTTGGTGTTTTCATGTAGGCTACAGCCTAAAAAACATCATGTGGTGCGACCGTGACATATCTGATCCCATATTTTAGTTCTTGTCTTCTTAAATGTAGTTTACAGACTTTTCGCAAACAAATACTATTTTGCTTGATCGTTGTAGTTTAGTGTCCTTAATGTTGCTTCCCAAGAGCCGGGGTTGAAGCTCTGTGGTTAAAACCTAAACTAATGGATGAAAATGCCACCGAAATGATGTACAGAATGATAAATGCATGATAATAATCACCCATAATAGATGATAATAGAGATTAAAGCACTCAGTGACGATGTGAATCATCTGCTTCATGATTGGTTTTTGACTTTGTCTTAACTTTCTCCAGTCTTGTATATATGAAACTCATTTCAGCTGCTAGACGTTACAAAGAACCGTTGATAAAAATCATTTCAGTAATCGCTCTCAAACACCATCATGAGCAGCGCTTTTGTCTGCCCAACCACATCCATCATGACACATCAAACATGTTCGTTTTTACTTCATTTAATACACACATACAAAACCCAGTGTAACAAATGTGCACAACAAACATCAACTCAACACAAGAATTGTCTAATGATGAAACAACAACAAAAGCTGCTCTTGCATTTTCATGTATTACTTCAGATAAATTTACTGCATTAAGCATTTCCTAAACCCCCAAACACAAACCCACTTTAAACTTTAGTGCTTCAGGAACACACGTGAACATCAGTCGTCTCTCGCTGGACTCTCAGATCCTGCAGGACTTCGTGAGGGCGACCGACTGAAACAAGAGAATAATTACTTAACCTGAAATATACTCCATCAGTCAGGAATACACCGAATGATCATGGAAATAATGTCTCTGTTTATATTTTCTTTTTTCTGTCTTTGATTTTGGGCTGAAACAGTCGTGTTCTTGTCTGCTTCACAAGGATCATGATGACATCACAGTGTAAATAAGCTTCACAAACACATTGACTCAGTTCTACATAGTGTGTGTGTGTGTGTGTGTGTGTGTGTGTGTGTGTCACCTCCTCGCTGCAGAACCAGACTTGGATCTCCTGGCTGAAGGCGACCTGCAGAACCCAATAACACGAAGCCATGTGACTAAAGACACTGATCATATAGCATGAGATGATGCACATAAGCTTTTTTAATAGGTTACCTGCTCCTGTGGCCGGAGCGAGAGCGGGATCTCGATCTAGGGAAGTCAGAACAGCCACAACAAAACTTCACAACACTCATTAGGCCAACACAGAGTTTCATTTCAATACACGACAGCACCATCTGAAGCGGTCACAAAAACAGGTCTGAACTCACCTGGATCGTTTGGGCGTCACAGATCCAGAGCATCTGGGAGATCCAGAGCGAGATCGATGAGGAGAAAACGACCTGGACCTGAGACGAGAGACACAGATTCACTGCTGATAAAATCCACGAACGTACACAAGAGAGCGTAGATGACAAACCTTCTGCCTCGACTGCGACTCCGAGAGCGACCGTGTCTCCGGCTTCTGGATCGTGAGCGAGACCTGTTTGAGTCCGGAGAGCAGGAAGAAACACAAGAGAAGAGACAGATGAGTCATATAAACAGAATGTGAATCAATGTGACCTCAGCACTTTAACATAACACATACAGTACACATCAGGGCTGAGTGACATATCTAATATTAAGCACGCTAACAGAAAATGTAGGTTTTGAAACAAAAGACTGACGCTGTGTGTCGTAGTTAATGAAATCTTGTACTTTAACATTGTCTCTGATCTACACTTCAACAGAAAAAAATGGAGCTATAAAGTTCTTATCAGTGAAAATAAAATGGTTTTGTTCTATTGGTGAACATACATCCAAGTGAAAGGTAGAAACACGACTACAGCTACATCACCCAGCCCTGTTCCAGCATTCCACAGCATTACTCATGACTCGTTTGAGTTCAGGCAATGGATATGATACACAGAGAGACACATTAATTGGTACTTGAAATAAACCTTGCAACTGTGCAGGTCGAGGTCTAGCAGATCTAGACGATCTAGAAGTATCTATCATCAGCCGACCTCTGCATCTAGTCGTTCTCTTCGATTTCTAACGTTGATCGTACCGACAGCCAAATCGCTTGATTGAGGCTTGATAGAAGTGTGCAAGGCGCTTTTTCTAGACGGGATCGTGGTCTGTCGAGGTCTCGATGGTCTTTATCAAAACCGTGGGTTCAAATCGCTAGCCGAATTTACTCGGATTGGCGCTCTCATCTGGTTTGGGTTGGGGGAGGGGCTATGAATAGTTAAGTAGCAGTGGGAGGAGCCTCAGCGAAGGGGTGTGGCTGCTCGTGCCCCGGTCATAGCAGGCGATCGAAAGTGTGGAATTTGCTAGATGCCTCATGAAATCGTAAAGGATCGTGATTCTCTGAATCAAACGATGAAACCTGAAAGGTTTTGACCAGGTCAGTCATTAAATGGAATCCCAATAACATTGAAAATAAAAAAATCAGTTAAAAAGTAAATTAAAAAACAGACCCACCCCCAATAAAAGAACAGGTAAAAACACAACAAACAAACAGGAGAAAGTCAAGCAGACAGCCAGAGAGATTGAGCAGCAGGAACATTATAGATATGTAACAGAAACAAGCTTCATCAGTAACGTGGAGTCACTGTGAGCTTTACCTGCTCCGGCGACGGCGGCTGTAACGGTGACAGTCGTATGCGTAATGGCCCTTCTCACCGCACTCGTAGCAGCGGTCGTTCGGGTCGAAGGGACGGCGAGTCGGTGGCCGATCGTATCGGGAACGCCGCGGCATTCCTGTGGATAATTCCACACGCACGCGAGATCCACACATCACCCTGAAACCCCAAAAACACACCGCTGACGTCCAAAAGACACATGGTGAGTCACTGACATCCTCAAATATATTTGTGGCATGACATTGTGAGTTTCCCACACACCTCATCTAAGATGATGTCAAAAAAGAGCAAATTAAATGAAAATCATCATCACATAAACATGTTCATGTGTAGTACACGTCACATGCTGCAACGTGATTGGTTCCTATATATATATATATATATATATATATATATATATATATATATATAAAAAGCCCGCCCCCACACATAATCCTAACCCTAATCTTCGTAGGGGAAAGCAGGGGAGTAGTAATCTCACGGGGAGTCACTCACTTGCCGTCGAGTCCACGCACCGCGTCTTCTGCGTCTCTCGGGTCTTCAAACTCCACAAAGGCGAATCCCGGAGGATTGCGTGCGATCCACACGGTCCTCAGCGGCCCGTAATAACTGAACGCGCGCTCCAGCTCACCCTTACCGGCCCCGGTGCCCAGATTACCCACGTACACCTTCGTTTCTGACACAAAGAGTGAAACCTGCGCATGCTTAACATTATAACTTAAAGTTACTCGGTGAAAACTTCACATTTATAGTTACAGCGCCGTCAAATCGAAAATCAATTTTAAAGTGTAGAGAAAACACTTCGATAAAACGACAAACATGTCACAATACTGAAATATAAATCAATCATTTGACAAAGCACAAATATTGACACTAATATCATATTTGCTGGTCAGTAATATTCGCGAGCGCCATTACAGTTAGCAGCTCGCGCTAACACAAACCAGAAATCTGCATTTAACAAACATTTTGCTCTGAATAAGGGCTGAGAAATTCAACGTTCTGCTACCAGATAAAGTTTATTAAGATGTTTTGACGGGACTCACCGCCTGCGTGTCGCCCGTATCGCGACATATCATCAAACAAACAAACCAACCGTCAGCAGCAAACTGTCAAACCAGACACGTTCGCGCATGCGCCCGCGGACAGAACACAAACTGCATTTCCCATGAATCTGTGCCCGAACCAGTTGCCCAATAGTGATCGTTCAACGTACTGACGTCGTACGTTTGGTGTTCACACATGCCGCGTTTTGACGTAGGGAACTTCATTGTGTGTTTATGGACGCAGTGCGATCGATGTGATGTGATGTAAGCGGAGATGATGAAGTGGATTGACATGAATCCGCTTGACTGGCGGGAGTTTGTCAATCATGAGGTTTGTGTAACGGCCTGTGATCAGCAGCGCTTTGAAGGATCTGTGTTCACCGTCGATCCCGTTTCTGCCAGGTGACGTTACACATTAACATAAACATATCAGCGAGAACTATTTTCTGTAAACCGGTTCGGCTCATCCGGTCATCGTGAAACGACGTCACTATACTTACTTACTAACGTTAAATAGTATGTCTATGCGTATACAGTTATTCTAATAACTAATTCTATCGGTGGATGAAAACACACACTTTTAAATTAACGTTACGTATGAAGTTGATTTATAGTAATTAAGCATTATTATTATAAATTGATCGTATTAAACGCAGAATTCCTACATTTAAGTTGCGCAATGTGTCACATGTCTAATGATAAAGAATAAAGTTGTACTTTATTAATATGTCTGTATACTCAGTCACATGAGTGACGTGAGATGTGTATTTGATGTTTTATTTACAGTGTGGTGCTGGTGACCTTCCAGGGGTCTGATCGGGCGTCAGTCCGGGTGATTCTGGGTCACGCGGTGAAAGAGGTTCAGATCCTCCGGAGCGGATCAGAGGAGACGGACACACGGATGAAAAGTCTGATCCTGCCGGACACGACGCCGTCTCTGAGCCCGGAGGAGCTTCAGTCACGCAGGGAGAACCTGCGCGTGTGGCTGGAGAGAAACCGGTTTCCGGTCACTGAAGACGGGCAGGATCTGCGTGTGGCCAGTGTGCTGACGATCAGCGCCCCCTACAGGCCTGAAGACTGCAGCTGCACCAATGAGATCATACTGGCCAGAGTTCAGAGTCTCGTGCAGAACACACCGACAATAACACATGACATCACATGAGCATCGACACCGAAGATGCGCAGAGATCGTTGTGTCAATCACATGTTCTGCTTGAAAACAAGCTCGACGTCGTTTGTAATCTTTATAATAAACATTCAGCAGTAAAAGAATGAAAATAAAGGGTGTTTTTGTAAGGTCAAGCTGTCTGTTTTGAATGTTTCGAGATGATTACAGCGTTCATTTTACACCGGAAGGAATAAATGATCAGCTGGCATTCTTATTTCATGTCATCATTTATTTATCCTCATGTCAAACCTGTATGAGTTTCTTTCTTCTTCAGAACACAACAGAAGATATTTTGAAGAATGTTGATAATCAAACAACACTGAACCACATTGACTTCCATTGTATGAACACAAAACCACTGAGACATTTCTCAAAATATCTTCTTACAAACACATTTACAAACATACGAGAAAATAAATGATTTAGATTTTTGAGTGATGTGTCTCTCTACTTGTCAACATACTGTTGTTATTTCTCTCAGGATTGTGTAAAATACTCTTCCTCAGGTGTACAGTGTGAGAGCGACCTGTGTGAACTTCAACATTTACATTCATGTATCAGATGCTTTTGCCCAGATTTACTTCAAAATAAACAGTGAAATGCTAAATCAAAGTCTAACAAATCCTTCAGAAATGAATAAAAGCATCTGCTTAATGAATGCATGTAAATAAATGATGAACATTCTGGTTTTAAAACATCGAACAATATTAAAAGTGTACTTCAGGAAAAAACCATGAAACTCTTGCTCAACATGAGCTGTATTCCACGGCCGCTTCACGCTGAAAAAACTCACAGGAACACACGTTCATCGCTCGTGTCTGGCATTCAGTGGTAGAAACACTTTTATTCCCTTGTTTTGAGAAGGCAATCGTTGTGTTGTTTTCTTTACATACTTATTGGCAAAACAGAAATGATTGAGGAAATAGAAGTTCAAACACATACAGGACAATCACTTGCGTTGTGTTTCTCGAGTACCTCTTTGGTGTGCGAGGGTACCTTAACCTTCAGCGTACTGGCTCACAAACACAAACATCAGCGGTTACCGCAGTCCCTTATCAAACGGATTGAGGTGAAACACTTCAGCGGTCTTTACAGTGATCGAACTGTCTGACAGGCCGATTCAGATGCACAGCCGCTGTTCTCCAGCACGTGTTTTTCTCGGCTTGTTTGTTTGTTTTTCAGTCGGTCTGGCTTTGTGCAGGAAAGAGAAGCAGCCGAAATCACAAACCAAACACAACCAATGAAATGAAATTAAATGAAACGAACACGAAACGACGACAAAACATACACAACAACGACAGAAAAACAAGTCATGGTGATTTGCACTTCGTCTGTTAAGGGCACGTCGCTGCTTTCCATTCGTCCTCTGATCATTTTCAGTTGAGATTCAACACTTGTCCTGTGCTGCGGTCCGTAGTGCGTCCTCCCTTACGAGGGGTTGACGTTCTCCAGGAGCGCCGGGCCATTGCGATGCACAGACGGATGCGCCGACTCCCTTTTGTATGTCTTGGGTGGGAGTTTGGGGATGGGAGACTGGGCCGTGCTCTGGCGGGGCGGGACGGGCGGCCCGGAGGCCCCTGAAGGCGGCTCACAGTCGGGCAGCGGCGGGGAGGGCAGGTGTTTCCGTGGCCCCAGTGGAGATGGCGTCTGAGGGGGGTGCGGGCTGAACGGAGAGGGTGGGAAGAAGGTCTGGCTCAGTTCAGAGCGACGGCCCTGCGGGGGCGGCTGCAGGTGAAGCGGGGAGCAGGAGAAGACGTCCGGCGTTCTCACGGGCTCTCGGGGAGGCAGGGTGGGGGGACTGTCGGGGGGCTCCGTGAGAGAGTAACGCGCCGAGTAAACGTTTGAGGTGGGCTGGCGTGGGGGAATAGCGGGAGGGCTGTCCAAATGCTTTGACATCATCTGAAACACAAGCATTTCATTCATTTGTTTCTGACGGTACGTCTCATGCTGTAAATCTGTTCATTGCTGCGAACATGTTTTGAAAGTGACCCATACCCGAAATGTGACCTCTGCATTTAACCCAACCAGTGAATAGTGAACACACACACTTCAAGTCGTGAACACACATACACCGGGAGCAGTGGGCAGCTAACACTGCAGCACCCGGGGAGCAAACGGGGGTAAGGTGCCTTGATCAAGGACACGTCAGTTGTTACCTGCCGGTACTGAGAACCGAACCGACAACCTTCTGGTTACGAGTCCGACTCTCTAACCATTAGACCACAACTGCCCCAATTTATTGAGTGACAAATAAAGACACACTGGCGGTGAAGCTAATCGTTTCATAACAGAGTTGACATAAGAGAGGTGGGCACCTTCGAGGGCGATGACTCAACGGGGGCAGATTCCGGGCGGCGGCGGGGCGGGATGGGGGGAGGTACCGAGGTATCATCACCCCTGGGTAAACCCACCATAGACGACACTGAAGACGACCCTTCAAGACAGAAAATATGAGTTACATACACACACACACACCTATGACACTCACTGATGATGTCATCACACCTGAGATGGACAAGAGAATGTCAAGACAGAATGAAGCAAGCAGAGGTCACGTACAGCTGCAGTAATACAGTGATGGACATGAAGAATTCAGTCCACATGATCGTTCTGTCACATCACACTGGATCACTGACACTAGGGCTGTCACAATTAAGAAATAATCGTCTCATTGCAATGATTTCAGATAACCGCAATTATTGTGAATCCTTAGAAAACAAGTGTGATCTGCAATATCTGCATCATTTTACATCACAATTATTTTATAGACAATTCATCGTCAGCCAAATTTCATAATCGTGACAGCCGTAAATGACGTGTGTGTGTGTGTGTGTTCTCTCAATGTGTGTTGCACAGAAAATGGCAGCACACAGTTTTGGAACAGCATGAGACAGAAATGACTGCAGACAGACAAACAGATAATATTAAATTTCCTTTTAGATCTCTTTCATATTCACATGTTAATGCTTTGACAACTGAATGACAGACAGTGAGACAGACAGACAGTATATACTAACGTGGGCCGTGTGGCAGTGCGACCGGGGCAAAAATACTGTCGCTGTCTATGAGAAAGCAGAGAAAAAGAAAAGAGAAAGTGACAGATGTGTCTCGCCATCAGAAGAGCTGATCAGCGGTCAGTTTAATACCACCATCATGCACACGCGCGTGCAGATGTGACTGTTGTTTAGTGAATGATTCATAATAGTTTTTGTTCGGTTTTTCTGGCCATAACATGAAATACTGAGTGGATGTAAATGTCATCATACATGTGTGTGTGTAGAAATCTTTGACATACTGGAATGGAAGGGGCTGGACGGCCCCTGCGGCGAGTCAAACACGCTGCAGATCTCTGTGGAGCTGGAGGCTGCGGAGGCAGGCGGTGGGGTCAGCGGGGTGCGGGGTGAGTTGGGAGCCGACGTCGTGCTGCTCTCCGTTTCGCTGTCCGGGATGCGACTGTAGCTGATCTTGCGCGGCTCGTTCTGCAGCGGCGTGGGGTGACGCATGGTGCCGGGCCGGATGGTAGACGGCCGAACCCCAGGAGACTTCAGATTATAGTGATACTTCTTCACCTGTCACAGCACAATCAGTTTCAGAAACCGTTTATAAATCTGCAATATACCGCTTGACATTCATGTGAAGAGCAGAGGCACTTACGAATCGAGGCAGCGTGCGGGCGTTACGAGGCTCAATCTCCAGAGATTTGTTAAACAGATAATCTGTGAACTCTTTCTCCATCATATCGTCCATCGGGTTCAAGTTCTCAAAGAATTTCTGCAACACAACAAGAGTGAATTTGTGTATTTAGTATAAGAGGCATTAGTGTGGTGATGTGTGACGTCACGCACCCGTATGTCGCTCTCCACACGTAAGCAATACGGCTGGTTCTGATACTGCTGGATTTCACCGGTGATTTCTGCCACTTTCCTCCGTTTACTGAAGTTGATGAGCTCTCGGCCGTGTCTCTTCAGGAAGTCTGGATTTCCTTCCTCCGTTTTCAGGATATTTGTTAAATAAATCCCTGAAATGTTTGAAGAGATGACTTACAGTTTGTTTGTTTATCCCTACAGTGATGACAACACAGAAATAACAACAACAGCCGTACCAAAGAAGGGCACACAGGGAGGGTTGATGGACCTGAGTTTAGCCAAATATTTCTTATAGTGATCTTCACTGAGTTCATGAGCTTCTTCTAGAATCTTGCGTTGTCTGCTTGGGATTTGCTGAAATAAGCATCAGAAAATTACGTTAAAGTCACGCTTCACCTTCATCACAGACACACACCACACGATTCAAATATCATTCACCATATTCTGACACTTAAAAAAAACATTCTTAATAACATTTTGGTTAATACAAACTCAATTGGACATAAAATTAAGAAAGCAGAACACAAAGAGTCAACTTCTTAAAGCATGAAAACATTTTGACTGCTCAAGCAGAATAATTTAACAGATATCATATAAGAAAAAACTGCAAGAGCTCTACATTACAATTGTTATTTGTATCATGATATGAGCCGTGTGATTCTGTGATCACTGATGGTCTGCGTGTAGAGGATGAGGTCATGTGTGCTCACCTCAAACGTGTGATCGAGTCTGTAGACGGGAGAGGAGTTCATGGCACTGACCACCTCCAGAACACCGTTGAAGTTATTCAGCTCCTGAAACACCTGCAGGATCTCAATGATCCGTGACACCATGGCCACACGCTCCTCCAGGTTCTCCGTCTCTATGATACACCTGAGTGATGCGAGGAGAGAGTGAGAACTCAAGAGAGTGAAGCCACACAGAATGAATTAAAGTAGAGAGAGGGACGTACTTCTCAAACCACAGCGTGAGGTTAGTGGTGTGCCGGATCATTCTCAACAGGTTCGGCGAGTTGATCTCTTTGTCTTCTTTAGTCCAAACGCTGCCCACCAGCTCTGACGGCTGAACCGCCCTGAAAGAGGAAGGTCAAATGTCAACTCAACTGAATACACAGATATATCTGGCACAGGCAATGAGATCTGTTGTGAAAGTTAAAGTTCACCCAAAAATAACAATTCTGTCATCATTAACTCACTAAACCTGTATACATTTCTTTGTTCTGTTTAACACAGAGGAAAATATTTGGAAGAATGTTAGCAATTTTAAATTCTGTGACATCATTCACTACCATAGTCTGTTTAAAGGTAGGGTGGCTGTTCTCTAAAAACAGCTGTTGTTATTTGAAATCGACAACAAAACTCACTACTACACAACAGGAACACGTCAGGAACACACCTCTTCCTGCTCCGCTCTCAAACATACTGTGCAATGCCAGCCTTCCCTCGCTTCCCTCCATCAATGAGCAGACACGCCCCTTATTGCTGATTTGCTACAAGTTAGTTTTAGTACTCGGCCCGACTCAGTTAACACAAAATGAGATATTTTGAAGAATTTGGGAACGCAAACATTTCTGAGGGACGTTTGACAACCATTTGGATTTTTCCTACTATGGTAGTCAATGATGTCCTAGAGCTGAAAATTGCTAACATTCTTCCAAATATCTTCCTCTCGGTTCATCATGACAAAGAAATGTATACAGGTTTGGATACACACATTGGCTGCTCATACTAAAAGAATGAAAAAAACCCACATTTGAATATGTTTGATGATCAAAGATGAGTTTGAAGAGAGAAAATAAACATTCTTAAACACTGTAGTTCTCCACTGTAAGTGTGTGCACAGAACGGCCTCATGGGAAACAGAGGTGAGGTGGGTACAACACTGACTGCCTGTTCCCACAGAGGTGAAGGAAGTGTGTGTATGTGTCACAGCTGTTACGCTCTATTGTGTTAAAGTGGCCCATTTTCTACACAGACAGACGGCAATTGAGCAGAAAATAAAAATACAAACAGGAACTCCAGCAGTTTCCCTTATCATGAAAGACAATAAAACACTGAAGTTCAACACTGCGCTTCAGCCACAAATCTGTGAATCTCTCACTGACAGCTGATCATTTTCATTTGCTCGCAGTTGAAATGTGTTGACATGTGACAAGTGATATTGATAAGCGTGATTACTGATATCATGTGATAATACTGTGAAAATGTGGCCCAGAGGAGGACACCTGTAGAAGTCAGACTCCAGAAGCGTCAGCTGTCGGGCGATCTCGATGGGATGAAGGGTCATGAGATCAAACTGATCAGTCTGTCCGGCTTTACACAGATGCCACTCGATAGGTGGCGGTGAGCTCTCGAACGTGATGTTGTGACTCGGGCCGTTCACTTGAGCCTGTTTCTTCCTCTGGATGATCTTGGTAATAGACTCCACCCACTTTCTCATGGCTTTACCTGTGGACAGGTCACATGACTCATGTGAGATCAGAACGGAAGTGCTCGTGTGAAAATCCTCTCATCACAGGCGAGTTTGAGTCCGTACCTCTGACCATTCCAATGAACTCCTCCAGTCGGCGTAGTAACTGAGCGTCTCTCTCAAAGTCATAGAAATGATGCTCGACCCAGTGCCTGCACACATTCAACACCCTACAGACAGAGAGACAGACAGCGTGACTCGTGTGTGTCTAGTTTCTACATTTCAGCTTTAATTCAGTGTTGTCGCTCATATAAGAGAAGCTGTTTGTGTGTTTGTGTTGTACCTGAGCTGTACGGGCTGTACGAACTCCTTACGGAAGCGTTTGAGTTCAGCGCTGAGCGGCTGTTCTCCGTTCTCCACCGCCATCTGATCTGCTTCTGAGGGTTTGGGTTCTGGAATATCAAACCTGCCGCACACAAACACGGATATTTATCAGATGATATTTGATCATTTTTAAACCATCTGCAGATCAGCTGTAGTATGAGATGCCAATAGTTTATAAAATAACTATTCATCCATCAAGTTGCATCATGTCTGTAATATAATCTAACATTTTTATCAATGTAAAATAATTCCATAACAATATTTGTAAATATTGTAAAATGACAATGAATTGAGAACAGGCGTGACGGTGGTATGTATTTTTGTATCTACCATCTTAACGTTGTATCTGAAACTTTGTTTTACTGGCACACTTCTCGTGAATATTGCGAATCGCTTGCTGTTTTCTTCAACTGTAATCGTTTTGGATAAAAGCGTCTGCCAAATGAATAAATGTAAATGTGAATCAGTCAACAGTTGTTTGTTAAAATCACTATAAGACAAAACCAAATCTTATTGGTCCTACGTGAGATGTGTGGAAGTGAATGAACTATAAAAACCTGACGATTAGCACACAATATAGTCAGCAGTCACATGCTTCAGACATCTACAATAAACTGCAAGTTTACAAGAGACTGAAAATAAGCAGTCAGAGATTACTGATGTGTTTGTGTGTGTCACCTCTTCATCAGCAGATCCAGAAGCTCCTGAGGTCTACAGAACGATCTGTACGTGGTGAGAAACGTTCGGACAAAGTTTGGATCTGAAACACATTTAGGAAACATTTTCTATTGGTTTAACTATGAATAGACAGAGCGTTGAGAATCGGAATAAAACCAAACTGCACTTCTGTGCAATTTATTACAAATAAAGCCCTTCACCATCACATCATCATCATTTTCTTCATGAACCTCTGAGTTTTCTGCATGATGGATCTCTTCTGTGTTGTGGAACAATAGAACCTCAGTGTGTGTTTCCAAACAATCAGCCTGGAATTATTCTAGCCAGGAAACAGACACAGCGCTGACGCACAACACAAACACACACGCTCACACACGCACACTCACACACATGCTCACGCACGCACGCGCACACACACACACACACACACACACACACACTAGATGAGCAGTAGGTGTTAGAGGTTCCAGTGGAAAGCCGGCTGCTATATTTGACCTCAGACACTCGTGAAGAGGAAATGTACTCGAGGGGACGCCCGTGACAAGAATTCATGTTCACTCGCTCACAGACACTCATCTCATCTCATCTTTGATCAATCTCATGAAAACATCTCTACATCACACTTCACACACAAACATTCTGTTCTGAATCAAGACACTCAGATGTCTGTGCATCAGGTCATTATTACAGTAAGAGAGTAAAGTTGTCCTGGACGTGTTCCTGACAGAGTTATTGTAATAGATTCACTAATATTCATTATGAGCACCAGCTTCTGTGCTCAGAACCCACACACACACACACACACACACACACACACACAGGTTCTGATGATGAGATGTGTTGAGGTGGAGCTCTGACAGAAAAAAAGAGGAGACGATGGGTTTGTTTGGGATGAGACCCACAGTCTGTGTTTTTGTTGCTAACTGAGTTGTTGTTGTTGATCCTCAAACTTGTGAAATAAATCAGTAATGCGCATTAGTGGAGCAACACACCGCTCTGGCATCTGACCACAGCAAATCCTCAACCAACAGCAACGGATCAAGCCAACCATTTCATCTCACATGTCTGACGTGTACTCACCAGCATACATGTGAAAAGTTAAGCGTTCGATGAGCTTCAGCACCGTTCCGGCTTTGATGATGGGAATGCCAGATTTGGACTGAACATTCTCCTCAAACACAACGTTCTCCTCCGAGTCGGGTTCAGCAAAGCAATAGACCTCAGCTCCAGGAAGTCTCATCTGTTCCTCCTTCTCCTCCTGAAGCATGGCCGTGTCAAGCATACGCTCCAGTGTGGAGCGATACTGCAGCGAGATGAGCGCCGCCATCCAGCCATTCTTCTCCTCAGCGGATTTGGCGGCAAACACTACGCTGTTCCCATCCTTCAGAATGATCTCGAATGCGTGCCGATACTCGCCCTCTTTATCATCCTTATCATTTATCTGCACCTGTGGAAGATCAGAGAGACGTGTCATACGTCCGTAACCGAACATCAATCCCTCCATCTGACATCCCCTGCACTCACCTTCCTCATGAAGAACTTCTCCTTCAGACGATACTCTGCAGCACTGGCTCCCGGCAGACGCGGCTGGCCGTGGTTTGATTTACAGCAGATCATGAGACCGTCGAACAGAAAGATGTGCCGCTCGTGTTTGGCGCCCACACGTGTCAGCGTTCCCTCCATGATGAACTCATTACAGCACTGACCGATGTCTTTTCCCTCCCAGCCGTCGATGTTCCTTTGAATCTCATTCATCCTCTTGATAGCCAAATGTTTGCCCTTCATCTGCTGACTGTAGAAACGACATGCAGACTCGCTGGAGAGAGACAGAGAGAGTACCAACATCAATAAAACACGTCTACATGATGTCTAACTCAAATCCTGGAGATTCAACACTGAAGAAGGAGTTTGCAAGACCTGAACTCACTCCTACAGGACCTGAATGAAACATGCTGATGTTTAATCACATTCAATTATTTGTATATTATTAACAGTATAATATGTGTTCAACACAGACGAATCAGTTTAACATCCTCTCACATCCCACATATACTGCTGTACTGTATACTGAAATGAATCAGAAACGTCAGTATGTGAAAAACACCTGTTTGTGTCAGATAAACACTTCAATCCCATGAGGAGCTTTCAATAACAAAATACTGAAACTGGGAAACACTGAGAGGCAGGCGATCAGATGTATAGTATACATACTGCACATACTGTATAAAATGTACAGATTTCATCAAACAAATCAATAAATAGACATTTCATCACTGTGTGTAATTTCAGACACACACACACGAGTGTTTTCATGTAATTATAGCACAGATAACACATGAGTATTAAACTCAAAATATTTCTTGTCATCTTTAAGCCAAAACATCAAATTTACACAAGATAAACATATAATTTGGTTTAATGATAATAATGTTAATATAATCTCATATATTCATATTAAGTTGTATTAAATGACAGTACCAGATGACTGTGTGTTATCAGTTTCAGCAGTTCAGTTATCAGGGAATAATACAGCTCAGAATATCAGGACTGACCAATCAGAAACCAGTATTTAAGAGCGTCATGTGAACAAATATAATAATACACATGAAGATATCAGGACAATCTGACACTAATATAAAACACAAATGAACTTCTTTATAACTTTACTTCATTTATAATTCATGTGTGAAACTGAAGGAATAAGAACTGTACAGTTTCAGCTCAGATGACGCTCACACTTACGCTCAAGACCACTTCAACACACACACACAAGCCAAAGTCAGACAGGAAGACACTTACCGTAAGATTAGCCATCCTTTCCCCATATAAGTGCACACGAAACTACAGCAAACACCATCAGACTGTCAAGATTCATTAAGTCTTAACAGGAGAACATGTGAGACGACCATAAGAAAACCACAGACGCTCTTCAGACGAGAGAAGCCAAGCGCAGCACCCTCTCTCTCTCTCTCTCTCTCTCTCTCTCTCTCTCTCTCTCTCTCTCTCTCTCTCTCTCTCTCTCTCTCTCTCTCTCTCTCTCTCTCTCTCTCTCTCTCTCTGTTGTTTTGAGAACAATAATAGTCGGGCGGCCCAAACTCTGACGCAACAGTCCCCCCCCCACCCCGTGTCCCGGCTCAGAGGCTATTTTAGGGTCAAAGGGAAACACATGAAGGGCTGATGGGTGGGGGAGCTCAGAGCTCTTTGTGTGTGTGTGTGTGTGTGTGTGTACCTGAGTCGTCTCTTGGCCAGACTCTTGGAGCAGATTCGCTCCATGCTGCTCTGCAGGTTCAGTAGAGCTGTGATGGCCTGTTTCAAACACTCTTTATCTTCCTCATCTTCACTCTTCTCCTCCAGCTGCTGTTGAGCACAGATGACATCACAGTAAAAGCACGTTCACACGTACAGTGTGTGTGTGTTTGTGTGTGTGTGATCTTACGAGTGACAGACGTTTGTCTCAGATCAGCTCATTACTGCCATACTCAACAACTCACAGTCAAAGATTTGCTCATTTATGCTCCATAAATCTCCCCAAAAGAATCCAGAAAAGCGGTTTAGAGCTGCTGGGGATTTGAGCAGTAACGCTCTGTGAGATCACATGACTTCTGACTGATCCTATACTCAAATATAGGCCAACCTGAGATCAACAACACAACTAATACAATCAATCAGTGCATGTGTGTGTGTGTGTGTGTGTGTGTGTGTGTCAGTGCTGATGATCGGGCACACCTTTAAAATCTCAAAGTAATGCAGACAATGGTAGACGGGGGTCAGGAGTAAGCGTGGTAACACATACTGCACCGCTTCTTTAAAGCCTTCACAGATGGACTGGAATAAAAGAGAAGTTTACTAACACAAACAGACAAAGACTGAGCTCAGAACGCTGTTTGTGTGACCTCTGACCTGCAGGTAAAGGGCCGCTCCAGGTTTGGAGAGTTGACTAAGGAAGTGGTCGTGAAAGCCGCTGCGCAGGATGTCCTGAGCGTATGTCTCGTAAGGGTCAAAGGCCAGCTCCTGAAATTGGCCAACACCCCAGAGTTAATAAATGACACCCGGCACGCCCGCCATGACCTGTATTGTTACAGCGCCGTCGAAAACAAGCATGCGCGTGTTCAAAAGGACACTGGGTCAGGCAGTGCAAAGCGTTCAGGTACAGCGGACAGACTTGTGCTCTCAAACTAGAACAATGACTTCATGACACTTACACTTAAACAGAAACAAACTTAAAGAATAAGATTTCAAGTTCAACTCTTCCTGGTAAAGAAAACACATGAAACACACACATACAATGATGAAGAATCTGTATGAAACTGCTCAATGTTTTTTTTCTGATTCACAACAAGCTTATAATACTGATTTATAAGGTGTATAATTTTACTGTAAATGTGATTTAACTAACATCTTATGCAGCTTTAATTACCTATTCTATAAAAAATACAAAAAGCATTTTCAGATCAATAATGTGAATCTAATAAACATGCTATTTACTATTAAAAAAAAACAACCCAAAAAACCCTTGAATCTAAATTGAAATCTGTTGACTTATATTGAGGAGTTTTATCATATTTTATAAACGCTTTACCTCAGCGAGGTCTTCAAAGCAGCTGCCCACCAGCGGATGAGGGCTTCCTTCATCTGTCATCTCCACCGTATCCTCGATCAATCCCAGCAGCTTCACCGTCACCTCGTGAATGTCTACGATGCGACTGAAGATGTTCTCCACGTCCTGCGAGAGACAGAGAGGAGTTGAGTGCATGGCATGAGGAGGAGCACGGTGATAAAGAAGCGGCTCGTGACTTACGTGAGGTGAAAACAGCATAGTGTTGGAGACGAAGGGCTCGCGAAACACTTTAATGATGAGGTTGAGATCTCTCAGATACTGCCGTACCTCTGCCATGAACGCTTTCACCAGATCATAGTATGTCTGCTCCTCAGATGCTGACGGTTCTTCATCCATCAGAGGAAAAACACTGAAGTCCTCCTCCACCTGATGGAACATGTCCATCAACACCTGTAACCACAGCAACAGAGGCGGAGATAAATGTGTGAGTTAAATGTGATCCTGTTATCCTGTCCTGTTTTCTATTGGAAATATTTTGATAACAAAAGAACGGTTCTCATGTTATACAAATTTGATTTGATTTGAATGTCAATAAATAACAAAAGCTGCATCCTGATCTGAAGTATTTAAAGACTGTATTTGACTGCATTATGAAAATCTGACAAATACAGGCCTAAATATAATTAAAAAAATTAAACAATGAAAATTAGCAATGGACAGAAAAATATATATTTAATATTCAAACCAAACCGAGCTCATTTTAAATATGAATAAAAAGCCAAAGTAAGTGATGTAATACCTTATCAGCACACATGGCCACCGTGATGTCCTGCTGTGAGATCTCATAATGCCGAATGTTTCGTACATAATTTCCAGCCAGCTTCAGTATATCTGCAGAGATGTACTCCAGCACTGCCACGATATACACCGACACCTGATGGTCAATTTTATACCCTAACACCTCCTGACAGAGACATGAGAGCAGAGAGTTAGAGCACAGCGCCCTCTACAGGACAATAGAGGAAAACTCACACATTCTGTCATCACTTATTTATCATGTCAAACCTGTATAAGTTTCTTTCTTCTTCAGAACACAACAGAAGATATTTTGAAGAATGTTGATAATCAAACAACACTGAACCCCAATGACTTCCAAACAAAACCACTGAGACATTTCTCAAAATATCTTCTGTTGTGTTCTACAGAAGAACTGACTCGCATACAGATTTTAAGGGGGAATAAATAATGCTTTTTATAGCTGAATATATTGAAAATGTAAATGAGTTAAATGCAGATGAAGCACCTTCAGCAGTGGGTGGATCTTGTCCACGGGCAGCGCTAGAGGATTTCTCCTCTTCCTCTTCTCTATAGCAGCCTGAGCATCTGCGATGGCCCATTTTTCGATGGGGTGAGGAAAACTCTTCTGCACACGCTCCTGACAGACACAAAACCAAAATATAAGATGCACAGAAAGACAGATGAGTTCATGACAGGATAGAAGTCACAGGTCTGACACATGAATGATAGGATCAGAGATATTTCTACAGGAGAGCTGTGATGATGGTGAGAACAAGTGACGGGATCTGATCATGATAAACCAGTCAAGAGGTTTAAAATGCTCTTAACCAGTAACCAAAGCACCTTTTCATTTCAAACCAGTCCTCTGTGAGCACGCCAAACAAACGCACAAAAACAAACAAACAAACAGGTTAAAATGAGTTAGCCGTCTTCATCACTCAGACTGGCAGAACACCGTTTTACATACATGACAAAATAACACTTTCACTGTAAAAAAAAAAAATTTAATAATAAAAAGTTCTCTGTGTTAAAGATAAAATACTTAAATGGGTGAAACTGTGAAATGAGGTCAGCCAAATATGAATAAACTCTCATCGTTTACTCTCCATCATGTCATCTTAGATGTACAGAACATTTAGCACTTGTAGTGTTAAAATTACTTATACAGGACCAGTAACAGTAATTTTCAAAATGGTGTATATGACATTATTATAAGACGATTCATTTGTGTTCAGCTGAAGAAATGAAGTCATATACATCTGAGACGTCATGAGAGAGTGAATGATGAAAACAGCTTCATGTTTTAAATGCTGGTCAGATGTAAAGATGAGTGACCTACAGTAATGTTGGTCTTCTTTAAAATAAATATGACAGTGATTGTAACTCAATAGTAAAAAGTCTGTTTTCAATAAATCTGTGTATTTGTATTATCACAGTGAAGTCTCTACAATCATGTTTATATATAGATGTTGTAGATAACAGCAGATATAATTGATATGTCGGATTTATAATAGCAGAATGCTCCTATATGATGTTAATAATAAATAAATAAATGATAAAAATGTTGAGAAATTGTTCTTCATTTAATTTTTTTGTGTATTATTTTGAAGTGTGTGTTGGTGTGATGTGGTTGTCATGGTGATGGCGTTCACCTCCACATCCTGTACGGTGCGCGGCTGGGCCTGACACAGTGTGTTGAGCAGCACCAGTATCAGACCCTCAATGTACTGCAGCGCCTCCTGCTGGGACGATAGCTTCGGGTGAACCTGATTCAACACCTGCATACACACACACACACTCATTATTTACCACAATATACTACGGTAAAGAAAGGAGAGTTCAGGGTGGACAACATCTCTTGTGTTTCTTTTACTTTGTGTTCATCTTATATGTCTGCTACTCCACACTTGTATCACATATTCTTTCTATAAACATCCAAAACTAAATAATATAATGTAAATAACTAATAATTATGGAAATAATTATGTTGTCAATTAAAAATCCAAAATGAATAGCTAAAGGACACATCCACATTAATTTTCTGATTCACCACTGTATCCAGTGCCCAAACACACTGACGAAACGCACAGAAATGAGTGTAAATGGACAGCATTGAGGCTTTTGGTGATTATGTAATTGTTTCACTCGTAATTTTAATCTCGATTATTTTTTCGATTAATTGTGCAGCCCTAACAAAAAAATCAATCTGACAAATAAATATGATTTTATTCATTCTATATCCTACTGACACAATAAAGCACAAGCTTTATTATAATTAAACATCTTTTTAGCTTTGCATACATAGTGCTCTACATAATATAACATCCATATCTGATATTAGATTCACTGCCATTAGAAACTGTGATTAAAAACTCAGAAATTGAAAGTGACCTATTTTTTGTCAGATATAGTGACCCATACCCAAAATGTGACCTCTGCATTTAACCCAACCAGTGAATAGTGAACACACACACTTCAAGTCGTGAACACACATACACCGGGAGCAGTGGGCAGCTAACACTGCAGCACCCGGGGAGCAAACGGGGGTAAGGTGCCTTGATCAAGGACACGTCAGTTGTTACCTGCCGGTACTGAGAATCAAACCAACAACCTTCTGGTTACGAGTCCGACTCTCTAACCATTAGACCACAACTGCCCAGAGACAGTGAGGGCCAAATGTCCTCAGTTATACAGTGAATTATCATTACAACCCACTTGTGGGGACATTTTGCTGGTCATTACTATAAAGGCTCATAATTCGTTCAAAAAGTGTTTTTCTGTAAATCTAATGTGTTGCACATGATTGTGTGATTATTAGGTGTAAGGTTCGGGGATAGAATATATCATAAGCCTGATATAAAATCTATGGAAGTCTATGGAATAGAATACAAAAACAAATGTGTGTGTGTTTGTGTTGAAACTGCACCCAGCATGCTGCCATTTTGGATCAGCGCAGCAGAGAAGCAGCTCTTGTGATTGAAATAAATAAGAATGGTTGAATCTTATCTCAGAGCAGTCCAGCAGCTCATATGTGACACATGAACACTTGTGTACTACAGCATGCTTGTGTGATCTTACCTTGTTGAGCGAGGGCACCAGAAGTCCTCTCCACTTGGGCGCGTTCTCCTCACTGTAGAAGTCGTACTGTAAGGGCGCAGCCTGCATGACTGTGTGTCTCACATCCACCTGATCTGACAGAGCTGCTGATGCTGAGGGAGAGCACACCTGCCTACAGCGACCATCGCATCATCACCGCCACAGAGCAGCTGAAAACTCCAGAGACCATCACCTGAGACCATCAAACCTCCAGCAGCACACTGACACAGCTCATGAAGATGATGATGAGAGAAGTGATGAGGATGGACAGAAGTGATGAAGATGATGGACAGAGGTGATGATGTCAGATTCGCCAGCCGCTTTTCAGCATCTGGTATTGGTCAACTATCGATGCTGTATGGATGAGTCCGATCAGAATGTTAGATATGGACAGGTGTGCGTTTGGTCGTATGTAACTGTGCTGATCAGTGCGCGCGCATCTTCTCCGGGTTCAGGTGGATGCTCGCGCTCCTCGTCATCAGTTATTGACCAGGTATCGATCAGACTGATCGCATTCAGGCTGCGGGACACCAGGCCGAGGCTCGAGCAGGGAAAGGCTGTTTTCTAGTCTCTCGGTGTTGTGGTGTTGATGTTTGATCAGACGAGAGTGTTTTAGTCAGACGTTTGACCAGATATGTCTGTTTTATTGATCCGCGTTCATCGGGCGGTTCATGAACATGCGCAATAAAACGCCTCAAAAAACGGACTAAAAACAGCGCGTGCGGCGTCCGGCGGGGCTCGTGCCGCTCCACAACCAGAAGAACAAACACACGGACATTAAGTGACGCACAAAAAAAAAAAAAAGTGAGAGAAAACTGAAGATAAAGAAAGAGTCTGACCGCGGTTTGAAAGAGACGAAGCAAAAACACTGAACGTGTGATGACGCAACGACGCAGGCGGCGCAGACGCAACTAATAGAGCACCGTTCATGGAGCAACAAAAATGTTTAAAACTACGTATAAATTTTAATGACAAACAAAACACCAATCATAAAAAATACAATTATTAAAAATACATACTAATAAATAAATAAAAAAACAGGCTGGCATTTTGGAAGCTCTGCAATTTTAGGAAGATGTCAATTATTTTAATGTAATGCTGTGTCAAAGCCAACGTCTTTGAATAATTGTTTTTTGTTAAATAAATTTGAGATTGCAGACATGACACATCAATTGCTTGGCACACGACGACGAGATGACGCACAGCAGTGAAGACAGAACTAGTAGAGCACAGAAAATTTGTGATTACATCACGTCCATCACACTTCTCTCGTTGTATTGAGTGTTAAAAGACGAAACATTATTTATTGATGTACACGTTTGTTAGTTACATCAACACCGTGTCGTTCATCTAAATCCTCACAAGTGTGCTGTAGGTCTGATAGCAGAAAATTCCCATCACTGATAATTGTAGTCTAAGTTAATAATATGACACATTCAGTCAATACTGTGTCTAGAGTAGCCTACATCTGGTCAAATTATCGTTTTTGTAAGTATGCTTTCTATAAACGTGTTTGTGGCAGTCTGAAGAGGTGGGCTCCCCAGTGCCAGTGGACCAAAGCTTTATCATCTGACTAATATATACAACAAAAAACATTGTTTAATAATGCATCATAATAAAATTTGATATGGATATATGTCAAAGTCCATGCAGTGTCGTCCAGTGGGTTGATTAAACAGCAGCTCCGGCGCGCTGTAGTGACGTAAGCGCGCCGACATCGTAAGCGCTGTCTGGCGGGAATCTGCTGGAACGCGCAGTGTCAACATCTCAGAATTTAGATCTAATTTGTTTAATTTTCTAGGGATTAATTTTGTTTTATTATCCTCCTTAACTTCCGGCAGCTTTAGGTAAGCACACATCTGAGTTTATTCTTTTATTTTGGAGATTATTCTGACTTCTGATATATGTTTTATTACTATCAGTAAATCTAGAGTGTAAAGAGATCATTGTCATGTGTGGTGTTGTTTATATGCAGGAAATATGCAGGCGTTTCTGAAAGGATCTTCATCACAGAGTGTTAAAGCTCAGAAACCCTCATCATCATCATCATCATCCTCCTCGGGTGGAGAAAAGAAACAGAGAGCAGTTCCCTGGGTGGAGAAATAGTGAGACATGTTGTTTGCTGAGCTGTCAGGCTGAATATGTGCATTAATAAGTCATTGTAACACACACAGAACTGTTGCGTGATGATGATGATGATGATGATGTGTAGTAATTTATCTGCAGTAGACCAAAGTGTGTGGATGAAGTTGCTTTTCAAGAGGAGGTGGTGGCAGTACTGAAGAAATCTCTAGAGGGTGCTGATGTGAGTGATTTCTCACTGTTAATGTTATTCTTAAGAAAATCTGATTCTGGAGTCACTCAGTACCGGGCTAAATAAACGTATAGCTTTGTTTTTGATGGCACACGACAACACAAGCAAAGAGAATGACTGCTGTAGACAAAAACAACAACATATTAATAACTATTAAAACTATATGCAATGTTTGCGTCTGTATACATTCGAATAGAATAAGTACTTAATAATTACCTTTAGCAAAAATGTGTGTCCTTGCTCTGTGTTGATGACCGTTTTGTTGTCTTTGCAGCTCCCCAACCTGCTGTTTTATGGACCTCCTGGAACAGGAAAGACCTCCACCATCCTCGCTGCTGCAAGAGAACTTTACGGGTAAAACCTCTGAATTCTGTTCTCATGTAATGATGTTGATTCAAACGCGGTGAACGGGTAAATCTCTTGTCTTGCTCATAGACCCGAGCTGTATCGGCAGAGAGTTCTGGAGCTCAATGCGTCTGATGAACGAGGCATTCAGGTGGTCCGTGAGAAGGTGAAGAACTTTGCCCAGCTGACAGTGGCGGGTACAAGGGCAGAGTGAGTAACTGGTGTCTGTCATTACATCATTTCTAGACGTGCAGATTGAAGGTGTTTTTCTAAATGTCAGTTTTTCTTCTCTTAAACTCAGTGGAAAGTCGTGTCCTCCGTTTAAAATAATCATCCTGGATGAGGCAGATTCTATGACCAATGCTGCTCAGGCGGCTCTCAGACGCACGATGGAGAAACAGTCTCGGACCACACGCTTCTGTCTCATTTGTAACTACGTCAGCAGGTCGGTGTGAATTTGACCACACGGTGAAACAAAGCCACTGAAATATTAAATCACACTGTGTGTTGCTGTTTTCAGAATCATTGAGCCGTTGACTTCAAGATGTTCCAAGTTCCGCTTTAAACCTCTGGCCAATGACATTCAACAGGAACGTCTGCTAGAAATCTGTGAGAAAGAAAATCTTAAGTACAGCAAAGAGGTGAAGGCCGTACTCATGTTTGTTAAATGACTGAAATGATTGCTTATAAGAGCCGGACTTATGTGTTTTTGCTCCAAAGCTCAATTGACTTTTTCTATGAATAATCTGATGTGCTTTCCTTTGTGTTCATGATGTTTCTAAATACACAAATGAGATAAAGTACCTTTATTTACAAAGTATTTAATGTAGTGGATTATCCAGAAACAGGTGTTTAATTTTCATCATATGTAACGTTCTGTGTCCTAAAGGGCATTGAGGCTCTGGTCCGGGTGTCAGAGGGCGATCTCAGGAAAGCCATCACATTTCTCCAGAGTGCTGCAAGACTCAACACTGAGCGGGAAATTACGGAAAAAATCATCATCGAGATCGCTGGGGTGAGTCAAGACACTTGGTTGAGACTTGTCTGAGCTTTTCAACAAGAGGAACGTTTTTTTGAACATGTTCTTCTTTTCAAGGTGGTTCCACCTAAAGTGATTGAAAACGTGCTGCAGATTTGTTACAGAGGTCATTTTGAAAAGCTGGAGATCGCTGTGAAGGTGAGAATTATTGTCAACTTCTCTTTAAGAACATTTTATGTTGAGTTCCAGATCCAGATTCATCTGCACACACACAACTAAACACAAACCCTTAGTAACAATCCTGTTTACGATTAGAATTGAAGGGTTGGCTTAACTTACAGTCTTTCTTGAAACTGGACCCAGAAATTGTTTATAAAGTAGTTACTGTGTTTTACGTCACAAACATTCTTTTCTGTTAATCAGCTGTTTGATTGTTGATCTATTAAACCTTGTGAATATACTGGTTTTTCCCCTCAGGATCTGATCGATCAGGGATATGCTGCAACAAATATTCTTAACCAGTTACATGACGTCATCATCGAAGAGAATCTGAACGATAAGCAGAAATCTGTTATCACAGGGAAAATGGCTGTAAGTTCATGTGCACCCACGGTTCAGTGGAATGAGATTCTTTTCATATGTTTATGAGTGTTTTGTTACTGATCATTTGTTGTTCTGGATGTGTTTCAGGAGGTGGATAAGTGTCTGAGTGACGGTGCAGATGAGTATTTACAGTTATTGAGTCTTTGCTCTGTTATCATGCAGCAGGCCATACAGAACAGCTGAGCTGACCAATCAGCATCTCTGCTTCATGTCACAAAACGTTGTTGCTTTGTTATATGTGTAGATGTCCTGGTTGTTTTCACATTTTTGTACAATGAGTTTGTAATTAAAACATTCTTCTCAACAATGTGTTTAAATTCAATTTTAGTACAGAAACCATAGTATTTGTAAGAAAAGTGAAGTGAAAGTGACCTATTTGTCAGATATGGTGACCCATCCAGTGAGTAGTGAACACACATACACTGAGAGCAGTGGGCAGCTAACACTGCAGCGCTCGGGGAGCAAACAGGTGTAAGGTGCTTTACTCAAGGGCATGTCAGTCGTTACCTGCCGACACAGAATCGAACCGCCGACCTTCTGGTTACAAGTCTGACTTTAACTGAGCTTTCCTGTAGCTCAGTGGTTAGAGCTCATGGCGCTAGCAACACCAAGGTCATGGGTTCGACCCCAGGGATTGCACAAACTCAGAAACAAATGTATAGAATAATGCAATGTAAGTCACTTTGGATAAAAGCATCTGCCAAATGTGTAAATGTCTAACCACTAGGCACAACGGCCCTCGTTACATTAATTGGCAAAATAATAAACAACATGATGACTTCTGATAAACCCTGGGTTAATTGTTCATTTATAAAGAGGAATAACACATTTAATAATGTTTATTGCTCATCCTGCCCAATCCCTTCTCTCAGATGTCAACACACATTTAACTTATAGACTTTTCAAAATGATTTTAAAGTAGATGGTGGCGTTTTACTGAAGGAATGCCGGATTTTTGCTGCTACCTTGGTGTACAGAAACATGGTTTCAAAAGACGTCTTAGTGACTACACTTTTGAATAGTAGTGTGTATAATAGAATAATAATGACAAAAATACCTTTTATTTGTATAATAGATACATTTTTATTATTTGTTAACAGCTTCTGTCTTTTTCCATTGGGTTTATACTGGTTTATTCTTTTAAATGCACACTTTATTATTGTCTCACACAAGCCATATATATATATATATATAGGATATATCATGGGTCAGAGAGTGAGATTATTATTATTATGGTTCATCTGAATATGAGTGTAGATCTTCAGAAGGGTCTGTTTCTGGAGCGTGTGTTGATGAGTCCCAGCACTGAGAAAGCACTCGCTGCTGCTGTCATTAAACTCATAGCTCCTATTGCTCGTGACGCCTGTCAAAACACACACACACACACACACACACATCATATATAATGCACAGATGACAATAAAGATGTTTATGATCCAGAAGTGTGTCATGCACATGTACCTACAGACACATTCTGTTTTGAGTATTACCGTGATTCTTAATGCTTGAAGAAGAAGAAGGAAGACACAGACCTGTTCAGATACGCCCTCTCCGTAACGCAGCAGAGTGACAAAGTGTTCACAGTTGCTGCCCAGCAGGTCATATGACACCTCCTGACCAATGAGAAGCTGAGCTCGCTGAATGATCTCACTGACAGGCAGCGGCGTGTGATCGTCATCATATTTATTATTCATCCTGTATGAATCTCCCCCCACAACCTCCTTTAAGAGCTGCATGCGGACCACCGCCTTACGACTGAACACGGACTTAACGCTGGACACCGCCGCGGCTTGACTCTCATCTGACAGCAGGAAACACGAGACGAGACGAGACGAGACGAGATGAGCAGCGTTTGCACACACACACACACACACACACACACACATCTGTGTATGAACACTAAGGTGATATACTGACCCACAGGTGTCAGATTGATGATGTAACCGTCACCCAGGTAAAGAGCCCAATGCTGATAGGCCGGTCTGAAGATCTCGATGAGGTCACCAGGCTGAGGTTCCTCATTAGATTGAGAATGATCAGCTTCACTTGAGGCCATCTGACACAAACAGATCCCACCAGCACATACAATATAAACAATAAAATAACAACCCACATCATTCATGACATTTATGAAATCAAACATTTACTAGCAGACAGAGGTGTGAATTATTATTCGTTTAGTCTGTTTGCCACAAAGACTAAAACAACAATCACCTTCTTTAAGGACATTTCTACATTTACAACTTCTTATAATCACATTTGCCCCATAACTGAATCTGGCTCCTTTACAAAAAGATATTGAATCATTTTATAAATGTGCTTGTTTACTCACAGTAAACGTTGTTTTATGTTGATTATCCATCATCCCACAGCATAATTCTGCACATTCTGAGAGAAAAATGAACAGCACGGTTATTATTTGCTCATCCTTCAATGTCTTGCTATAGTTAAATGATTTTCTTTACATGCACAGCTACTAGAGAATGTTTTGATAACACTGAAATGAACAGAACGAAATGTTTTCATGTGTTTCAGACATGTAAAGGGAGAGAATGTTGGAGTAACACAGGACAATGAACAGCTCACACACACAATCTCTTACACAACAATAGAGCCAAAATAATAGAGAAACAAGTGGAAAAACTTCATACATTTATCCTCAAAATCTAACAACTAGTTTTAAAAATGTTCATTAAAACATTATCTCTATTTATAACAACTCACCAAACCACTAAACTTGTAACAAACTGATACTGATATACAGATTTTTTATTTTCATTATATTGGAATTCAAAACAATATTTGTCTATTTCTAGTTACATTGTGTTGTTCAGTGAATTTCTCGGTTTATGTTAGCAGCAACAAGTGAATTAACAAAACCATTGAGTTTAAATCTTCAACAATCTTTATAATGTAATGATAAACAATTGTGTTTTAAATTAACAATACTTACTTATACGCAGATCTCATGATGAGCTGAATGAGTTTAACCCTCCATGAGATGTACTCTTGAATCTAAAGAAATAAACTCTTATATGTGTTTCTGTAATGAGAGTTTGAGTTGAGCAGATGACAGTGAAGCGCCGCTGATGTGACTGAACTCAGACTGTGTGTGTGTGTGTGTGTGTGCGTGCGTGCGTGCGTGCGTGCGTGCGTGTGTGTGTGCGTGCGTGCGTGTGTGCGTGCGTGCGTGTGTGCGTGCGTGCGTGCGTGCGCGTGTGTGCGTGCGTATTTTGTTTTTTATATGCCGGTGGGGACGTAACCCTGAATACACTCGTGGGGACTTGTTCACCGTAGAAAAACCGGGCAGAAAAAGCTTATAAATCGTACATAAATATCATTTTTGAAAATCTAAAAATGCAAAATGTTGACTATGATCTTTAGGTTTAGGTGTAGGGTTAGGGAATAGAATATACAGTTTGTACGGTAAAAGTAAATACGTCTATGTACTGTCCCCACGGAGATAATAAACCAGACAAATTATAATGTGTTATGTACAAATTATGCAGGGGAATGTGGATAGCTGTATATTAAATGAATAACTATAGTTATTTTATTGCACAGTGGGAGAACATTGAACTGTTCATGAGGTTGATGGCCTGAGGGAAGAAACTGTTTTAGTGCTCAGTGCTCTGTAGCGTGACCAGACGGCAGCAGTTCAAAGAGAAAGTGTGCTGGTGTGAGGTGTCTCTTTTTCTAACTCTATTTATATATCGAAATACTTTTTCTTATTGCCTTGTTTTATGGTGATTGGTTGTCTGTTGTCTGATAGTGAATAAGGAATGTATCTGTGGTTTCACTCAGGTCACTTATGTGTTGATCATATCAAAGAGTATAGATTATAATCTATAATCTTTGTTAATATTCTGAATTTGGCACAGCAGGTGTCAGCAGTGGACAGTGCGCATGCCCACACACTCGCTTCCGTTTCCACTAAAGTCGTTAAATAGGAACGTTCCGTTGTTTATTTATGGCACTTTATTGACACGGCAAAAAATAACTGTTAATAAAATAAATGTTTCGACTTAATGAAACAGATCAGCTTAATTGGTTTGTGTAGGCCACAAGCGAATATTGTTAAAGAACAGAAGCACTCTCGCGATGTCATCCTTTCTTCTATTCAACCTGCCTGAAACTCTCGCGACAGTTGACGGTTGTTTCTGTGCATGAGGGCGAGCCACCCTTGTTCTCGCGAGATCACGCCCTGTCTGTATTTCACACCGTGAGTGATTCTCGCGAGAGCGGGGAGCGGAACATGGCAGATGGCTCGAGCTCGTAGGGTGTGTGTGTGTCGTTTGTTTACCGTTCGACGCGTCGCTCCGGTGTATGTTTCATTCCCGTCCGTCTCCGTTGAGTCACCGGAGTGTGTTCATGTTGTGCGGGCTGCTCTTTTACACCGCTCATCTGTGTCAATATGACGGGAGAGAAGATCCGCTCGGTGCGCAAAGAGCGCAAGTCGGGTTTGGATCTGCTGGAGCCGGACGAGGAGCCGGCGGCCACCGGGCCCATCAAAGCCAACAAAACCAACAAGATCTTCAGCAGCGGCGGCGGCAGCAACAACCATAAGATCATTCGATCCGGTTCACAGCAGAACCAGAACCACAGCGACACTGACAGTGTGTATCCCGTGCACGAGTGTGTGTTCAGAGGAGACGTCCGCAAACTGTCATCGCTCATCCGAACGCAGAACATCGCGCAGAAGGACGTGCACGGTGAGACGCGCGCCACACGCAACACAATAATGCTTCACAATCGTAACAATTCACTGGCGAAATGATCGAGAACCAGAGTCGTGTTTTGATGTAAAATGACACACACACACACACATCTGACACCATTGTTATCTCTAGATCAGTGATTTGAAAGCATTGTGATCGAAAAGCACAGAATTGTGATGAAGTACACATTTACTGGTTCACTGTCATGTGAATGAATGATACAGGACTGTAGTGATCCATGACTGATGACATCACCAGCATCAGGTGCTCTCTGAATCTCATACACGCTCAATATTCTTTGATGTTTTTAGTAGTTTGTTTAATGTGACTGCAGATTTGAATGACAAAATAATGTGATGCATATTTTTCATGATGATTTGGTAAATCAGACATTATGTTCTGTTTGGCAGTAAAGAGTGTGTTTTTGTCTTAATTCAGTTTCTCCTGTAGTGTGTAAAGAGAAACGATGATAAAATGATTGTTGGTATTGTTTTGGTGTCTTACAGGTAATACACCTCTTCATCTGGCTGTTATGATGGGTCATAAAGGTGAGTCACACTCTTCTAATACAAGCCTGTTCCTGGGGACCCAGTGTCTCTCTCATCAGTTCATGGATCTCTCTCTTAATGATCTGATGATTTCAGTCAGGTGTGTTAGATAACAGATGGATCCTCTTCTAATTCAACATCAGACACTGATAAAGACTCAAACTCATCTTCTTGTTGTTGTTGTTGTTGTACAGTAGTCAACATTTGGGCGGATCAAAAAACCGAATCCAACTTTGATGCCCTTTTTTAAGGGTGTATATGTGACGGGTTTGAGTCCTGTAGTGTAGTTTTACACAGCTGTCTTGGTTGCTGATGTGTGTTTCATGTGAATGTGAAGTTGTGGTTGTGTTGTCTTTTATGTGATGTGTGTTCTTACAGAATTTTTTTTCTCATTTTCTAAATATACCATCATGTGATGGATGTTTTATTTCTCTGTGTCAGGTGACTGTGTGTGATGTGAGAGTTTCTGTTTTTGAGAGATTTCATGCTTGAATTTCAGAATAAAGATTTACATTTATGCATTTTGGCAGATGCTTTTATCCAAAGCGACTTACATTGTATTGTACTATACATTTGTACATGTTGTATAGTAAGCAAGTGGAGGTTAGGTGTCTTGCTCAAGGGCACCTCAGCCGTTACCCGCCAGCCCTAAGAAACAAAACCAGCAACCTTCTGGTCATGAGTCCAACTCTCTAACCACTGGACCACGACTGCCCACAAAGATGTTGTGGTGCAGTCTGAGCAGAAATGTGAGAATTAAACACACAAGTGTTTCAAGCTCGAACAGAAAAGTGTTCGTCTGTTGTTGTTTTTTTGTGCGGTCAATAGAAGGTCACAACACATTTGGCACTGACACAAAGCCTCTGAAGTCAGTGTGTGTTTATGTGGATTTTAACGTTTACTGTGATGAACAAACAGGAATCTGTAGATGTAATGCAAATCAAGTCAAATGCAATGAAAATAAAGATAGAGATTTTATTTGATGTACTTAAAGTTGTGTTATATTGTTTCTGCAGTAGTAACAGAGGGATTGTAATCTATATAATGATTGAATTTCTCTTGAGAAGGGGTAGAGCTGTCTCGATTCTCTTTCAGTTGGTTAAGGGTAAAGGCCTTAGCACTTCAAACGAAGATTTTTCGGGACCTCACTTCAAACAAAGGGGAATGAAATTTTCCAACATGGCGGCTCATGCGAGTATAATGTAAGCCTTTATTTAGCCGTTGATATGGATTTAAACAATAAATAATCATTTGGTTTATGATAAAAAAGGGTTAGGGTTAGAGTTAGAGTTAGGGTTTTTTTTTTTTAAAGATTTATTTTTGGCCTTTTTTATGCCTTTATTATTAGTAGTTCTAGAGAGGACAGGAAATGAGGTGGGAGAGAGAGAGGGGGGTGGGGTCGGGAAAGGACCTCGAGTCGGGACTCGAACCCGGGTCGCCCGGAGCGCAACCGCGCTATATGCCGGAGCACTGTCCACTACACCATCGCTCCAGCGGTTTATGATAAATTTAATTTTATGTTCAGTTTCCTGTCTTGGGAACTTGAAACGTTTGCAAAAAGTCGCTAAAGTTTGCTAATGTACAGCATTACTGATTGCAATATACAACTGCAAAAAAGTCATAGTTGCACGGCCGTCTCCGGAATGCAATCGTGAACAGACGGAAGCAGATCGTGTTCTGATTAACCCGAAGGAGTATAAAATAGAATTGGGTTCGGGCCTAAGTGTCTGCACCTTTGTTAATGTTTAAATCTGGATCTCCGTGTCATTTTAATCACACACTTCCCTTTTGTTGCTCATGATACAAGCGATTTGATCTTCATGTGTGTTTAAGTTTGTTCAGATGTGACACACAAGTGTGTTAGGTCTCAAATAATAACACAAAATATGTTGAAGTGATTGTGACACCACACAGACATCAGCTCTGTCAGATATGTTGTGTTTTTTGAGTGTATGATTATGAAGAGCAAATCATGTTGATGTGTGTGTGTGTGTGTGTGTGTGTTTTTCAGAATGTGCTCATCTCCTGCTGGCCCACAATGCACCAGTGAAGGTAAAGAACGCTCAGGGCTGGAGTCCACTCGCTGAAGCCATCAGTTATGGAGACAGACAGATGAGTAAGTGTGTGTGTGTTGACTCTCAGCTCTTTCTTTAGGACAGTAACAGTTTAAGTGATTCTCGCTGGTTGTGTTGTGTACAGATGAAGTGTCAGTGTTGTGTAAATTCTCTTTAGTGTGCAGTAATCTGTTTAATGTCTGAGCACATGAATGAATCTGTTGACAGCACACTGTATTTCATTGAATCTTCTTTAGGTGTGTGTGTGATATGTGTTATTATTGTATGTGCGGTATGAAATGGGCATAAGACATCATCATTGTGTGAGCTGATGTCTTGATCAGTGTTTCTGTTCATCTGTTTACTGAAGGGAAACACACGTTTCTTTTTTCATTGGCTCTGTTGAATCTTCTTAAGATGAGTGATGTGTGTGTGTTTGTGTGTGTTTGTGCAGTCACTGCTCTCCTGCGTAAGCTAAAACAACAGTCACGAGAGAGTGTTGAGGACAAGAGACCCCGACTTCTGAAAGCCCTGAAAGAGGTCAAGCAACACAGCACACACACACACACACACACACACACACACACACACACACACACACACACACATAATGAATCTGTCATGCACGCACGCGCACACACACACACACTCTGAACATGTCTCACACATACACGCATTTATTTCAGTTCTCACAAACAAAATAAATCAATCAAACATAATAATCGATCAAGGTGTAGGCAGAAGCCTCTGTTTTTATGCCTACCCTGTTATTCATAAACATTTACCCCGTAATCTTTTAATAAAAGTTATTAAGTGCAGCTGTGACATGTCAGATGAGACCTGGTCCTCCCAAGGTTTTTTCACCATTTATTCATCATTGGAGTTTGGGTTCCTCACCACAAGGCCATGTTGGCTTGCTCACCTGTAGACTGCTTCTATTAGATTAGCTTAAGGTTCTGTAAATTCTGTTAACATTGCTTTATTAGAATGATTTTGCTTGTTCTACAACCCATGCACTGTAGTGTATTTTACCTTTTTTTTGTATTTTTTATTTATTTTTTGCTTTGGAATAATGCTTATTGTGAGAAGCGCTCTATAAATAAAATTGCATTGAATGAGCGTCACTTTTCCACTATATTTGATAGCACAAAACAAATTTTTATTGAACCTTTCCCAAAAAGAACATAGGCCTACATAATTCAACATACACAATTACAAAAATACGCATTGTAAGTAACTATACAATTATATGTAATATTTCTCATATTAAGATCTGGGGAAAAAACGTGTCTGTCTACACACGTGTCGTTGTGTGTTTGTGTGTTTATTCACAGGTGTTTGTTTGTTTGTTTCTCAACAGCTTGGAGATTTTTATTTAGAGCTTCACTGGGATTTTCAGAGCTGGGGTGAGTTGTGTTCCTCTCAGGGGGTTTATAAATGGGATTGTTTATGTCTATGTGGGAAACACTGTCAATGATAAAACTTCACCTTTACAAACTTGCACCAGCTTAAATCTTTAAACTTGTCAGTGAAGCTGAATGAGGTTCTTGTGTGTTTATGTTGAATATATCTGACTGAAGACATTAGTTTGTGTGCAAAAATATACTGAATGCATTCTGTTGAAACCCTGCAGTGCCTTTACTTTCACGGATTTTACCTTCGGACGCCTGCAAGATCTACAAACAGGGTATCAACATCCGGTACGTTTCATCAAGAGTCTATTATCATTTTAGTCTAGATTACCGTTAAATTTAGAATATGATATTAAAACTGTTTGTGTTCACTTTTGCTGTAATGCTGCCCGACATTTACATTCATTGATTCATTGTGTTCTGAAAACACACAAAGATGTTCATCTGCATGCAGATAAGTGAGAACGACAGAATGCGTGTGTGATTTTCTCCTGATGTGTTTGTTTTCAGTTTGGACACGACCTTAATCGATTTCACAGATATGAAGTGCCAGAGAGGAGATCTGAGCTTCATCTTCAATGGTGACGCACTTCCATCCGAGTCCTTTGTGGTTCTGGACAATGAGCAGAAGGTTTATCAGCGGATCCATCATGAGGTCACTTTCATGCATTTGATATTAATGTATATTTAGTTTCAGCTGGAGTTGTTTATATTGAATGTAGTCATTCCTGCTAAACAAGCAGACTAACAGATGTAGTCATTATGGGCTGTTTGTGATGTTTCAGGAGTCAGAGATGGAGACAGAAGAAGAGGTGGACATTCTCATGAGCAGTGATATTTACTCAGCCACTCTTTCCACTAAATCCATCACATTCTCCCGGGCACAGACCGGCTGGCTCTTCAGAGAGGATAAAACGGTCAGTTCTCATCCTGCCGTCTCATGACCTGTTGAGTTTGATGTGACTTTTGATGGGATGTTGACGTTTGCCGCAGGAACGTGTGGGGAGCTTTCTAGCAGATTTCTACATGGTGAACGGTCTGGTTCTGGAGTCCAGAAAGAGACGAGAGCACCTGACGGAGGAGGACATTCTGAGGAATAAAGCCATCATGGAGAGCTTCAGTAAGGGAGGGAATCTTATCGAACAGAACTTTGAGGTGAGCTTTTGTCAGGTTGATCTGAGTGTGGAAGTGTTGTGAGTCACACAGGGAATTATGGGAACATCATGTCCTCTTAATTCTCTCTCTCTGGTAGCCGGTGAGGCGTCAGTCACTAGCCGCTCCGTCTCCAAACACTATATCATGGGAGGAGTACATCACCACAGAGACAGGAAAGTATGTGCGAACACACACATGAACACAAACCTCTCTTTTACACATGATTGTGTTATGATGTGTGTCACCTTAGATGTTCTTGTCTTGTCAGAGCTCCTCATCTCGGCAGAGAACTCGTGTGCAAAGAGAGCAAGAAGAACTTTAAAGCGACTGTAGCCATGAGTCAGGACTTTCCTCTGGGCATCGAGTCGTAAGTGTGTGTGTGTGTGCGTGTGTGCGTGCGTGCGTGCGTGCGTTTATAGATGACATTAGCGGCGGGAGAGTCATCAGATCACAATCATCTCATTTCATTTTCTCTGCAGGTTGTTAAATGTTTTGGAGGTCATCGCACCGTTCAAGCACTTTAATAAACTCAGAGAATTTGTTCAAATGAAACTCCCACCTGGATTTCCTGTCAAATTGGGTAAACACAACACACAACACACACACAGAATTTTTCTTTGTAATACAGTGTTGCTTGAAAGTTTGTGAACCCCTTGAGCTGTTCAGTTTTCTGTTGTTTTATCATGATTTTCTTATTTTATCATCACCTGCTTTTTATAAATGAAATGTCAGATGTATGTTGATCAATTGCATATGTTTGTTTAGAGGGAATTTTGTGAGTAGCCAAAAAATAACATTAGAGATTCTATGTGCAAAAGTAAGTGAAGGCCCAGCTGTATTGGTCAAGTCAAGTGGGTAACACATTCAGATGAAACACATTTGGGTGTTTAATTAATCAGATGGACCTTACGAATAGACATCCTTAGGAAAGTGGTTGGGCAACAATGATTAAAAGAGAGAGGAAACCAACCAAACCACTGTAGTGCCAAAGAGTCAAAAGATGCCAAAAGGAAAGAAGATATCAGAGGACATAAGGAAGAAGATCATCTCCAAGAGATTCCAACTCCACCCATCCACTGTAAGACAAATCATCTACAAACGGAGGCCATTCAACTCTGAAGCTTCACAACTCTGCCTAGAAGTGGACGCCCATCAAAACTATCACCAAGAATCACCAGAAAAATAATAAATGAGGTAAAGGCAAATCCACACATCACATCTACAGAAGTGCAGACCTCTCTGGCAGCATCTGGGGTAAATGTACATGCGTCTACAATCAGATGAAAATTGAACAGATGTGACATTTATGGGACGGTTGCTAGAAAGCTCTTAAAAAAGAACAAAGCTGCCCAGTTCAACTTTGCCAGTGAGCATTTGGACAAACCGGAGGCTTTTTGGAAGTCCATTCTTTGGATAGATGAGTCAAAAATATCAAAGCCGCCATGTCTGGAGAAAAGCCAACACTGAATTCCAGGAAAAGAACCTCCTCCCAACTTGAATTCTCAGACATATCAACAAATTCTTGAAGAGAATCTCCTGCCATCAGTCAGAGAGCTGAAGCTGGTCCGGAAGTGGATGATGCAACAAGACAATGACCCGACGCATTCAAGCAAATCCAGCAAGGAATGAAGGTTCACACTCTTGATCGGTCTAGTCAAAGATCTCAATCCAATTGAAATGTTGTGGCTAGACCTGAAGCGGGCGGTACATGTCAGATGTCCTTCAAACCTCTTCAACTGACTGCGTTCTGCAAGACATGTGTAAGAGACAGAAGACGTTTAAATAAAAGGCTTCACATACTTCTGCACAAGTCAAATTTCCAGATTAACCCCTTTTGTTCAAAGTCTGCTTCACAAATTAGGTTTTGGATGTACAATTGATTAGGTTGTTCTGTTTGTTTTTGTACACAAAACCTGATCATGTCTGGAGGGTTCACAAACTTTCAAGCAGGACTGTATATATGTTATTGCTGTCTGACAGAAATCAGATCCAGATTGTGAGTGTGTGTTCTGATGATGATGTTTCTCTCATGCAGACATCCCAGTGTTCCCCACCATCACTGCCACGGTGACCTTTCAGGAGTTCCGATATGATGAATTCGACGAGTCCATTTTTACAATTCCCAGTGACTACAAAGAGGATCCCAGTCGATTTCCAGACCTCTGAGCTGTTCTCCGTTCCCTCTCAGTTCCCAACCTTACATTTGAACGTCATCTCCCCGAGGTTATATCTGAATCCAACGTCATCACCACTGATGCTGTTTACAGACAAACCAGTTTCATGTAGGAACTACTTCACATCATATGGATATAAAGGGATCGTGCTGAACTAACGGATGCTGCTGTGTGAAAACATGGCTAACAGAGAACGCTGTGAACACTACGTGATGAAGCTGAGAGAGTTTAGCCTCACAGCGGCACGGACGCCCGTCTCTTTTACTCTGTAGCTGGCAGTAAATGTGGCATTATAAGTTATTGCATAAGCCTCGTTTTCATAGATATCTTTGTAAAACTGTTACACACTTGTATACTTCACTTGAAGAAAACGGAACGGAGCGGAAGGCATCTGAATATGATTTGAACTGTATGTAACATCACAACAATGTATATGTAATTTCTACAGGCAGGAGAAAACTTCTTTACACAAATTGTAAATACCACTTTCCTTCCCGGGTTCTTCTGCTCGATGTTTGTGTTTTTGTTGCATTGTGGCAAATATGGTTTTTAGATGGGCTCATGGTAGCAGTTCATCACTTCACAGTTCAGGTGTTTTCCTACTAAAATCTGTTTTTGTTTTTAACAGGGAGGATCTACAGGGCACGTAACAGATGTGTTTAGAGTGACCCAAGCCCGTCACTTTATTTTTACTTTGACATGCGGATGTAAATACATTTAGATTAAAAGACATTTTTACATGTAGTACCTGATACATATAACTGAGAAGTATGTTTCTAGAGATATTAATGTAATGCTAATGAGAGATCCAGGATCTTCTTTAGTGTTTTATCAGTCTTTGCTGTGTGCTGAGGGAAAGAAGCTTATGTTGTGTTCGCACCAGCAATATATCACGTTGGAGAAATCGTAACAGTTTTATGTTCCTTTGTGTTTTCTTTATCAATACAAGCCGCAACATTTCCATGCGCATGGAAAACTTCTTCAGTTTTACTACCTATTTTCCTGTTTAATGTCTTTTTACATTTGTGTTATTATGCCTTCAGTTTTTCTCAGAAATGCATTGAACTTCCTGTCATACAGCAGGAAACTTGTATGAACCTGCTAAACTTTTACATGAATAAAAATGTCCACGTATCAAACCACCAATTATTTTTGACAGTATTTTAATGAATGAATTGCCTCCATATTTACCCATACAATCTACAAATGTACATCTTACTACCAAGATATATATATATTTTTATTTAAACATAAGAATTACAGTCAGGGGGAAACATTATACAAATACACAATATACAGAGAAGAGAGAAATTAAATAAAATACATTAGAAATTAAATAAACACGTTGAAATGTTTGCAAATAAAGACACTTTAATAGCTTTCTTATTTGTTATACCTCGTATTGAATTTAAGTATTGCTGGATTTCTGCCTTTAAAATCAGAAATAATTGTTTGTCACCTCGAAATTTACATTTATGGATACTAAATTTGGCTAAAAGAAGTAAATAATACTCCTTGTAAAAGGACATATCGTAAGAGAACTTACTACCAAGATAATGGGGTATGCATACAGGTAGATGACGTACTTCCGCTTAGTCAGCTCTCATAGCGCTGTAATTGTGATAACTATAACGATGTATTTACTAAGAAAGCGTTCAAATTGCAGCGAACCGAGAGCAACACTACTGAGCAAATTTTACTTCATGTTTTTTTATATTTGTGATGTAGCGTGAAACTATAGCTTGAAGCCCTTGTCCTTTATGGTTGTTAACGTATGACGTGGTGTTTGGATAATTAAATGTATGTCGTTAATCGTAATCCCGGGTGCATCTTGAAGCGACTCTATGGAAAAACTCGATTGTTCCCTATGGAAGCTACATGCGCTGGATAGGATATAACAGAGCTGGCTGAGATTTTAGCGGAAATACCCCGTTGCCTCATATATAACAGACCTCGCTCTGACTCTTCTGATTGGTCAGTTTGAGCGCCAAACCTTGAACGGGCGGTTGGTGAGCAGCAGCACTTCATCTCTTCTCATTTTTACTACAATAAACTTACGATCAAAGTTTTCTTACAACTACCATCCAAGACCCTCTGCAGTTCCTCCACAACATAAACTAGAAAACAGCAGAGAATGATCGTTTTAATAGAATAGAAACCGCAGTGCTTTAGAGAAGTTGCTGTACAAGAATATGCATAATTATTCGTTTTATAGCAAAGACATTTGTGTTGTGTTTATCTGTTGAAACTTATTATGCCATGCTGGCCGTAACATAGACGTAATATATAATACTATGGGAGTAAATCCAGGCTGACAGGGAAAACACACAAAGGCCTCTTGTCCCAGCAGGAGCTCGAACCAAAGACCAAGTTCTGTGAGTCAACAGTGCTAATCCACAGAGCGCAGATTTCTTTTCATCCAGAAAAATAAAACACTTTTTTCTTCCTAAATAAAGCCTAATAGTGCACTTTGCATTTAAATTGGGAAGAAACCTCATGATGAGACCCGTAGAAAAAAACCTTCTCAATAGATTTGTTGTGGTTTTAAAGGGACAAAAAGGAGCCCAGAATTTTATTTTCAATTTTTAACATTGCAAACAGTACAGATAAATGGATTTCTTAAACTACAGTTTGAAGCCGGGTGTGTGTTTATCACAGAAACCTGAACGATCTAATATTAATCTATTATGCCCTGCCAAAAGAAACCAGTTTACATTCATTACTGCAAACGTTCTGATACTTTAAAAAAGACAAACATTTCCCATCAAACACAAGCTATATATATAAAAAAACAAACAAATGCAACGGCCTAAAAAAAACTGCCTGACAATGTTATCCAAGCACTTTTAATTCAAGGGTAACTGCTTTAAATAGAAACTCCAAACTGACCAACACACGGTGGATTTTGTTCAGGGAGAAACTGACTGCTGATGCTAAATATACAGTATAACACAGTTCCACATTAGCCATGAGGAAAGAAACGGCTCTAAAACATTGGGAGTACATATTTAAGACGGGCATGTTCCAGTAAATACAGCAGATTCTGACTCCGATGTTAAAAAAACAAACAGGAATGAATCAGTTTGTAGGAGTTTCCAGATTGATCTCGAATCATCTTTCCTCCATCCGGATTACTGAAGAATACACAGAAACACTGATGAGGGGGTGAGCGTCGCTTCAGTCGCTCATATCCATATCCTCGTCCCGCTGGTCTTCACTGTTGCCGTCCGACCCGCCGCGGCCCACGTCATCTGCGCTGTCTGCCTGAGGCTCTTTGACCGGCGGAGACGAGGCGGCATCAGAGTTCCTCTCCTGCTCTTCCTCACGCTCGCTGTCGTAACCCTGCTCTTCTTCATCATAATCTCGAGTCACCTACAGCACAGAATCACATGACATCATGAAACATCCACAGAGAATGAAGAAACCCATCAGCTGAACATGAGATCTCGTACCTTCACATCTGCCTTCTCGCTGTCTGACTTCCGGTCTCTCTCCTTATCCTTGTCCTTATCCTTATCCTTGTCTTTGTCTTTGCTCTTCTTACTGGTGGAACGTTCTCGTTTTTCCCGATTTCTGTCCCGATCATCTTTTCGGTCTCGGTCACGTTCCCGCTCACGCTCTTTATCCTTCTTTTTCTCCTTCTTATGTCTGAGGGCCACAGAAACACAAGGTTTGTGTTACAGCACAAGTAAGTGTTAAATATAAAACATGAAGCGTAAAAATGTAAATAAAAGCCAACTCAAAACGCTAAAGATAGAAGTTAAAATAAGTGAGCCGATATTGGTCAGTACCTGCGGGGGGACGGCGAGCGGGACACTTTCCTCTTGGGGGATCTGGACTTCTTTGGTGAACGAGACATGCTGCGACTTCTCCTGTGTCGCTTACTGCAGGAAAACAATCATCGTAACGCTTGAAACATCACAGCATGCTGCACTTTTATTTTGACAAGGAACAACAGGTTTTTTTGCCTTCATGAATAAAAATCGAAGGCCACGTTATTAAAAGAGTTGTCAGACCAGTTGGTGGAGATGTCACCGCATAAAGAAGCACTACACGCCTACACAGGCCTATGCTATGCATTCTTCTAAAGAGCTGTGAACACACGACATCACTGTTTGTTTGTAGTTTACAGGTGATGTGTGCGTCTCCCTTTCAAAAACTGTTCGCAGTTCTGTAAATGAACAGCTCATAGCTGAAAACAGTGTAAACAACCTCTAATGCAAACACAAGCATTTAACATAAACCCTCACCGGCTGGTGCTGCGAGAGCGTCTGGCGCTGCTGTAGCTCTTCGGTGGTGTTTTTGAACGTTTCCTGTTCTTGTCATCCTTCCTACGATCCCTACGTCACACACAAGATCAGCATGACTACATGAATCACTGATAATGTTCATTATCTCAAGATGATGGACTCCATAAACTCACCTGGACCTGGAGCGCCGGCTGCGATCCCTGGAATGAGACCTCCTCCTCCTGGGACTCTTTGACCTCCTCCTGCTCCTCGAGCGAGATCTTCGTCTGGAATGACTCTTGGAACGTCTGCGGGTGCATCACATTCAAATAAACCCACAACTGGATATGAATTTCAAGTTGAAATATTACGGAAATGATGCAGACCTGTGTCTCGAGCGTGACCTGGACCTCCTGCGACGGGATCTGGACCTGGATCTCGATCGTTTTCGTTTATCATCTTTTTTACCTAAAGAAACCCAACATTAGAATAACCTTTAACCCTAACACAATATCAACTCTACTTCATGTATAGCTACAGATCCAAAAACATCACACTTTTTTTTTATCCTAGCTTGAAGTCTTTGACAAAAAAAAAAGAATTTCCTCAGCTTTTTGATATTGAAACATACTGGGAGGCAAGAACATTGGTGGGTAAACAGCAGGAGCGTCACTTACTTCCGGGCTCAATGGCAGCAGAGATCAGAGACTGAGCCTCTCTCACTCTCTTCATGGCTTCTTCTATCTCTTTACTAGAAGCATCTGCCTTGAGTCCAGGAGTCAGATTGAGTCCAGCAGCCAGAGGGTTAAGCCTGTGCAAACATCACACGTGTAAATAAAACGACAAATGGCAGAAGAGAACCAGGAAACGAATGTGACACTCGTGAACTTACTTTGGGTCCATTGATGCCATCAGCTTCATTAACTGCTCAGCTGACAGAGACTATGAGAAACAAACAACATTCATGATGAACAAAAATGATACGAGTATGTTCAGGACTAATGCTGAAGAACTGAAAGACCTGTCAGACCTGTGGATTTATATTGGGCGCTGCCATGGCCAGGGCCGCCATTGGATCCAAGTTAGGCCCCCCGAGACCGCCGAGAGGAACTCCGCCAATCTGAGGACAGAAAACAACATTACATCACACACACTTGAGAAAGCAACGAGAAAAGCGAGCCGTCTCCGGTCACTTTGATTGACACTTACAGATTGGACGGGGTTGGGAGTGGGGAGAAGCCCTCCGCCAGGCAGCAATCCGGCGACGGCATTGGCTGGGGCGAGCAGCGACAGAGCTTTCGATTCGTCAGGAATCACTCCTGCAGGACAGAAAGAGCGCGGTCAGACGGTGTCACGGGTTTGCACGCAACACAAACAGACCTACAGAGTGAAACTTGTGTTTGTCTATATTTGCACTGACATCAGTACTCGCTTTTGTCTGGAAGCTAACACAAGAGGTCCCTTAACATAGAGCATGAAGTGCATAACACTACAAGAAAAGAGAAAACATGACACTAGACACACTGCCAAGATGTTATCACCTGAACTTGATTTTTTAAGTCATGAACCAAATGTAAGCAAGCACAGCCGGCTCTCCAGTGGGATGTGCTCTCAAGTTTCATAAGTTGTATAATGAACAAGCGACTCGGAAGGTCGGCTGCTTCGCTATAAAGCACACAGAGACATCAAGATAGACAAAACAGAGTTTATGATTCGGGTGTCAGCATTCAATGACAGTTCATTTATCCACTGATGCTTTCACTTACCACAACTATCACACAGAACATTTGTTTTAAGGGGCTTTTGCTGGCATTGGTGCTAAAACCGCTTTTAACATTTATACGCTCATCTAAAACACGGGCTGGGATGTAAACGTGTGCGCTGCTGGATAATAAAAGAGAGAGTCCTCTTCCAGCAAAAGCCCACAATAAACTCAACTAGACTGCGTGTCAAACGCTGAAGAGAAAAATAACCGTAATGTTATTAAATGAACAATGAGAGTTCTGTGAAGTGTACAGAATCCATTTGATGAGGTCCTCTGAAATTAATATTTCCAAATACAGTCATCTTTAACAAACACACACACACACGCACGCACGCACGCACGCACACACACGAGAGAGAGAGAGAGAGAGAGAGATGAGAGAGACAAGACAAGCTGCAGAAGACAAAACTGTTGGGTTGCAGTTTCTGCTGGGCCTGGTTTTTACAGGACTTGCAGAACCAGGGAAAAGAACTGGAAAACACAACAACAAAAAAACAGAAACGACCATTAAAAAGCTTCTCAGGCCTTTTTCAGTCATGTGGAGAGGAACATAAGAACATTCTAGATCATCATTCTGGACAAATAATCACATAGCCTTCAATCTGTGCTGTGTGTCTTCATATTTCAAATGTGTGTAAAACCATAAACACTCATGCAGAAATGACCTCAAATCTGATTCTTACCGTAGATTTACTCATGTGTTAGATTAACATGCAGTACAATCAGAAATTTGCTTAATGTGGATTTGAGTGAAACAGATCAGACGAAATTCCGCCATCATTTATTCCCCCTCATGTGTTTGTAAACCTGTATGTGAGTCTTTCTTCAGTGGAACACAACAGAAGATATTTAGAGAAATGTCTCAGTGGTGTTGTGTTCATACAATGGAGTTCAATGCTGTTCTGCAGAAGAAAGAAACTCATAGAGGTTTAAAATGACATGAGGATGAATGAATGATTATGAACCATCCTTTTAACATTTGTGTTTTGCTCTAAGAGACAGAACTATGGTTTACAGCAGGAAAAAACACGTGGACTGGCCGTGATTATTTTTCTACAGGGGGGCAGAGGATCACCCTCAGACATCAGCCGGCTCTGCAATTGCCTTGTGCACTATAAAAATCACACACACAAATGACAGAGAGAAAAGTTTAACAAAAAAATGAAACTAAACTAGAAAGGCAATGAGTTAAACATGACCTTCTGCCACTGAAGGCTTTTATTTCCATCACTCATATATACCTCTGTAACATCTAGATGGACGTGTATCTACATGAGTCAGGGTCAAGAGTCAGAGATGACAACTTCTAGAATGCCGAGGAAACCCATCAAACGTCATCGGAACATAAAAAAAGAAAATTCAGCACAAACCTTCAGCGAAAGGCACGACGATCAGAGCTCGATCCACGAAGACGGTGTTGGTCAGGTGCTGGGAAACTCCCACCGATTCCGGCTCGTGGAACTTTACAAAACACACACGTGAAGTCACAGGCAAGGGAGAATCACTGAAAGAAAATATAAACACTTTTGCCAGATGTACACACAGCGTTCACACACCTCCTGCAGAAATACTCGAGCTGAGCTTGACTTTATCAAACCAGCTCATTCTCATCTACCAAACATCACAGATCCACGATCTGACACGCGTGGATCACAGCAGATCGGACCAGATCAGCCTACCTTCACCAGCAGATATGATGTGAAGCCAGGTGTTTTTTTCGATGGGTGAAAAACAACAAAAGCACAGAACACAAGTTACTGGAGAAGCTGCTGAGAAAGCCTCAAGAATACTGCCTACATGAGCATTGAAATCTACACATGGGGGGAAAAGATTGAATTTGGTGTTTGATCAATTTAAGGTGTTGCCTTTTGAAAATCTGCCATGCTTTAAACAAAGCAAACGATCCCCCCCCCCAAAAAAAACCACATGTATAACATAACAGCACTACAGCATGACCTGTAATAAAACGTGGCAGAACAATTACTGTACATTTTTACAGCAATTTACTAATGGCTTCTATGCTCGTGACGTCACGCGTCCCTACACAACTACACGAAGCTCAAATCTGAACTTTTCCAAACCTGTAGTTTACTCACACATGCAGGACGACAATAAATGATAAACGGCACATATTTAAACATATGTGAGCTACACTTACACTAATAACGTTAGATGTGTTTAATAGGCCTGAAGGACAGACGGGCACGCGCATGTGTAACGTTATTGTCTCCGAGTTTTATTCGTTCGCTCCGGTGAAGAAAGTTTTGATGCGTTCACGTGTCATGTTATTTATACTCACTCAGGTGGAAAGAGTTTGAGTTCGTCGATGCTTCCGATGAATCCGAACAGTGTTCTCATCTGTTCCGCGGTGCTGCTCGGCGACACATTCGTCACTTGGATCACGTTGGTGCTGGACGTCATTGTGGCTCAGATCTAATGATGCTGATGGTTAATCGACAGACATTTAAAGCGACGCGATCGATCCGTGCGTTAAAACGCGATTTTCACTCGATTTCGTCACTGATGAGTTCGATCAATCGTCTTATGGCCTGCAGTCTCACACGCGCATTGCAGAACCTATAATGGCGCTCGTGCTGCAGTGTGAAAACGCGCGCTCCTCACAATATGGCCGCGACTAATGCAGATTTCAAAATAAAGGTGCCCACATAGACAGCAATTTGCGTTTCAGAATAAAAGCCCTCTCATGGCGCTTTCAAAACGATACATTTGCATTTATAAAATAAGCACGAGATTTATTTTTTTGAGGAACTTTTAACCAGAATGAACTTAACCTTAACCATAAATGGACTGGTGCAAGATAGAGAATTTCTTAAACAGACAAGCATCATAATAAAATGAAAAATGTAAATACACTAAAATAATAATATAAATGACTAGGGGTTCTTTGTAAGTTGGAAACGTTTTTCTTCATTCATTTTAACGAAAAGAAGTAATGACACACTTCCTTGTGAATATATGAAAACGTTTGGAATTGTTTTCAGAAATTTTCCAAGAATAATCATTTTGTTCATTGCCAAGTCACGTGTTTCATGTTTCATAAATATATCAAATGTTATATTTTCTTGTTATAAGGTAAATCTTTAAATGACTGAAGCGCGATTTCCGCTGTGTTTTGTGTGACGCAACGGAAGTCGTCACGTCGAGTCAGCAGACAGGAAATGGAGGGCGAAGTGGCCTCATCGATACGTTAGCTGTTCTCACAGACACCTATCAGTGTGATCGATTAATGTGTTGATGGTGGACTGATGCTGGTGAACAGAACCCATGGAGATCCATGAGGAGAAGCCCATCATTTACACGATGGAGAACAAACCCATAGTGACCTGTGAGTGACGGGACGCTAGCCCGCGCTAGCCGAACACACATACACGTATATACATAAAGAATATGTGTCACTAATGCTTGACACACTCAGCAGTTCTGCACGGACATACGCTCATCCAGCAGTGTGTGTGTTAGTTTATAATAATCGATCTCTGTCCTCTTCATATCCCCACTGCAGTGACAGGGGTTTTAAAAACAACACATTTCAGACATTGATGCTGTCATTCTTTAATGTTATGTTTGAACACCATGTTAATATCATTGCATGTTTTGATGTATTAAAATATCATGTTATTATCATCTGACACTGATCACTTAGTTTGGTCTACATGTCTGGGTAACACTAGGGATCATAGATGCATTCAATTCTGATACCCAGAAATGTTGTTTTGTTCTCCACATCAGATGATAAAGTGTGTGTGTGTGTGTGTGTGTGTGTGTGCAGGTGCGGGCGATCAGAATCTGTTCACGGCTCTCTTCAGCTCATTGACCCAGCAGCTGCCCAGAGAGCCCATGGAGTGGAGAAGGTGACTGTCATGCAGGTTTATTTTCACTTGATGATGTGATATGATGTTATCATCACAGTTATTCAGCTCAATAAAGAGAATGCACATGAAGAGAAGCAGTGTAAATGTGAAGTCAGGTGTACGGTGCTGGTTCATATTGGGTGTTTTTAACCGGGTGTCTCTGGATGTCGTGCACAGACTCTAGAGTAAAAACAGGTTAAAATGTTGTGTGTAGTGGTGAGAATAGAGAACATCAGATATTCTGATGGATCAGCTTCAAACCATGTTACTGAAGAGAGTATTTTCTTTCCTCTCATAAGATCTCATCTTCTCTCGTGCTGTTATATGTTATGATCGTATTCATGACTCGAGCTGATATCAGATATCCAGTGATCCTCCTCAGTTAAGCAAGGATTTCACATCATTCATGTGGTTGACACACAATGTGTCTGTGGACTTTTCTTCTTAAAAGCCAACATAAAGATTCTCGGTTCCAATCTGTATTGAGTATATAAAAGAAAGCAGATCTTTTTTTAAAGTTTCACTATTAACTGTCCTGTGATATGATGAATGATGAAAAACTCAGATGTGCTCATGAATCTATAATAATGATACATATTTTAGTAAGTGTGTGCGTGTCTTGTGTCAGGTCTTACGGTCGAGCACCAAAGATGATCTACCTGGAGGCCAATTTTGTCCAGTTTAAAGAGGATCTGCTTCCGAAAGAGGGAAATAAAGCCCTGCTCACATTTCCCTTCCTGCACATATATTGGACCGACTGCTGCGTGAGTTCACCGGCAGGCATTATGGGATACAAAGCATGAGATGTGCAGGGTGTTTTAATGTGTTTGTGTACTGTTTGTGTTAGGACACAGAGTCATATAAAGCATCAGTTAAAGAAGACATACAGCGCTGGCAGAATGTTCTGCGTCTTCACGGCTCACTGGATTGGCTGATTGTGGTGGTGGAGACCGACAAC